>PVKH010020183.1:0-14662 GCA_004027955.1 Chaetophractus vellerosus | reverse complement strand
CTACTTGAGCCTGTGGAAGCTTCTCTACCTTTCTGCAGCTGTAGGTAAACCTAGAGTCCTCTCTCTCACGTGGCAGGGTCAAAATGGCAGACCTCTCTTTCTCTGTTTCTCTTCTTTCTTTCAGTGTTTCTGCTTTCAGTTCTCAGTTTATATAAGACTTCAACAAGAAGGCAGAGACCCAACCTCGGTCAGGCCTCACTGACATAGTCCAGTCAAAAGCCCTATCATAATCTAATTGGAAATGATTTAATCAAAGGGTTCCTTAATTGAAACTAATGCAATCAAAGAGTCCCTTAACCGAATCTAACCAAAAGGCCCCATACACAACAGGCTTCCATGCACAGGAATGGGTTAGCTTAAGAACATAATTCTCTGGGGTCCACTCAAACCAGGACAGTATTCATAAAATATCAAAAGACATGAATAATTCCATGACAACCATATATGAAAAATTTCACTTGACATACAATGTATATTTATGATTATGCGATTTTTCTTTTTAAAATGTCTGACTTTATACCCTATTGCCACTTTCAAATTTATGAAAATTAGATTGATTTTATATATTATAATATAATAAATACAACTTTACTAATATTTATTATAAATGCTGTTTAAGCAAATATATATAAGCTATGTAAATTGGAGGCAAGTGATTTCCTCAATAATATTGATAATATATTCATCTCAAAGTGTTTGAGAATTTTAATTGAAGTTAAGTATGTCAATATCAATATCTAAACAGCAGACTGTACTCTCAAAAAATAAAATAACTCTAAAAGCAAGTGAGAATCTGATTAGAAAGAAATTACCAAGAAGTAATAAACTGTGGCTGGATGAACTCAAACACATATGACCTAGGTGGAAGAATCACACAGAATACATACATATGTTTGTCTATTTCCTTTATGCATTAAAAATCATAATTAAAAATAAACTATTATATATATTTCATTTAATCATGGAAAATATATTGTTAAAATGACACACCCAAAAATAAAGTTAATGAAAAATTTAATAAGTCATTTAGAAGTTTCCTGGAAATAGTGCAAGATAGTTTTATATGGAGTGATCATAATGGCTGTGAGTAAGAAAGTATCTTAACTAATCCAAACATTAGATTAAATTGTTCAAAGTCTGAACAATCAACCTGTTGATAAAGATTGACTTTTTTTCTACTTTTCATTCAATTATTTCTTGGGCTTTTAAGATTTTAATGTTTCTTTGAAGATTTTGTCTGTAGTATCTGCATAATATGCATTATGTTGCCCTGGATTTTTAACTACCACGACTGTTTAACATGCATGCTTTCTAGAGGCTACAGCTTATCATGGGAACTCGACAGGTATTAACAAAACATATTTGTCTGAATGCCACAGTAAAGGACTCAAGAGCCTCCGCAGTCAGGTTAAAACCTAGTGGACATGAGTTTTTTTGCCTGCCCATCCTCCATAATTTTGTGTTCTGGCAACAGCTCGCAGTTTTCCTCTGGGAAATGACTCTTACACCATACAGTTTAGGGAGCTTGACCACACCCTGATACTCAGGGGTGAGTGTGGGAATTAGGTTTCATCGTTGAGAAGATATCACTCCCTTGGCACGGTGAATAATTTAGGGAGGAGTACAAAATCTAAGCTCACATGGTTTATTTGTGTTTCTTTGTTTTACAGGTGACTTAATGGTGAAGGGTTTCAGTTTGTGATAAGTGGAGGAAAGGGGTCATAGAATCAAAGGCTTCCAGAAGCCATATAAGAACAGTAAATGGCTGTGGTGGGATGGGTAAGATGAGAAAACATGGCAGGGTCTCTGGTAAACATTAAAGCAAAAGCCCCATCTAAAGACAGCAGCGAGCAGCTACTTAGTCCATTGCCAGGCAGATGTTCGGATCTAATACAGCCAGATTTTCAAGTGTTTCAAGAGAAACTAAATCCAAATCATTATATCTTAGTACCTCTTAAATATTAGTGTAATAATTCAAACGTTTTAAAACCTTTTTGCCAGTAAAGATACCTCTGTGGGCTGCATCTGGCACACAGACCACCCATACATAGCCTGAGGTTTTCATTTTCAGAATTCCCCTTCTGTGTTTTAGAATTTTGTCGTCTGTGAGAGTTGAGGGATATATATGGTAAAGTTGCATATTAGCCTCATAAATTAACAACAGACAGAATAAGAAAGCCACAGGAATTCAAAGTTTCTGGCTATCCTTTATCATATTGAACCTGCTACTCTCGTAATTAGGAGATGACATTAATCATTAATTAGAAAAGAAACCCTAAGTGAACAGTGTGAAATATCTCCATGGGAACACCACTGGCTTAATCTCAAAGAGAGCGAATGATATGGGTGTACAGAAACAGACTTAGTGCATATCTTCGCAGGTCTGATTTAGGTAACTAATAGTCTATCTATACAAAAACCAAATAAAGCACTTTTTTTCCCTTCTGTGTATAGCCATATTTCCTCTTTCATCCCTTTCTTTTAAATCTTTGGTGATATGTTTCTGTTTGAACGAGGTAGTCCGACCTATAGTACTCACAGGAGTGAAATATCTTCTCTACCTGTAACATCAAACACTGAAACAAAAGAGCAGTTGCACTGAGTTCATTGAGATTCTCTGAAAAGTGTTGCTCGCCTGCAGAGCAGGTGAAAGTTTCCTGCCGGCTTCTCATTTAGGGAAAACTTCTTGGCTTATGCCTCAAGAACTGTACAAGCCTCTAAAGAATGGTAGTGAGAACAAGATACATTTTTGCCTATAGAGACAGTTCTTAAGTTATACAATGGAATAAGGATGAGGGAATTAATAGGGAAAGAAAAAGAGAAAGGTGATGGATTTAACATTCTAGGTCTTTTATTCTAACAAGCTGCCCTCATGTTTTTTGAGTTTTGTTTTCCCCCCCATCTGCTGGGGAATTTGAACTGCATCTTTACTGGAAAAGTGTTTAAGGAAGTGTCTTTTGACATTTGTCTAAGCCCTATAAACTATTTACATTTTTTTCTTACATTTTGTAGAATATTTGCGGTCATTCCTATAAAATGATTTGTTTCAAATCCTGAGAAAGCCCCATTTAAGATGTGGCCGATAGGGCATTGTCTGGGATACTCTTAGGGAAAAAGCTAATTTTAATATCATTCATGAAGTTAAAAAGTTAGGAAACACAAATAACTTCTATTTTTACTTGAATAGATTAATTTACTTATTTTAATATGGCAAAGAATGTGATTTTACTATTTCCATTATTATTATAAATAGCAAAACTTACCTTATATCAGACACAGATATAAGGGCTTATCATACATAATCTCATCTACTCTTCCCAGCCTGAAGAATATACTAGCATCATTCTCATTTTACACAGCAAAGATCTGGTGGGACCTGGACTTTAATTGTCTCCTCAGACTCCAGAAATAACTCTTGTAAATAACAACAACATAACAATAGTAGTAACCACATATTGCATTTACTATGATCAGGAACTGTTCTAAGTACTGTACATATATTTAGGTACTTAACCCTCTAAAGTTGGCATTATTGTTATCCTCATTTTACAGAGAGGGAAACTGAGTCCCAGAACCTTTAAGTAACTTGCCCAATTACCTACAATAATGTATTAATATGAAATAAAACATGCAAATTAAAACAAGTCTTTCTGAAACTGAATCAGTAAATTTAATAAACTACATAACAGTCCCTTAGATGGTATTTCCAACAAACATTTGTTAGAGAAAATTGTTTTTTTTTTCCTTTCACTCCAGCAGCATAACTGACAATTCATTTATCAACATTTCTTACCTTACAGACTTAGAGCCTGGTAATATGTTAGTCACTGTGCCTTTGCTGTCATGTAAGAAACTCCCCATGTCAAGGTCCACCAAAAGTTAAAGATGTTACATTTATTTATGTAAAGTGCTAAAAATTCCTTTGCCAATTTTTTTTTTCCTCCCGTTCCTGTGGTTTCTATTCTGCCTTTAAATTCAATCTGCTGGTATAGCTATAGGTACTAAGTTCCTGTTACTTCCAGTAAAATTGTATCCCTCTCTCTCTCAAATTGTATCTATCTAATCTTGAACTGTTTCAATAATTACTAACAAATTGCAGAGATATTTTTGTTGTTCAAATTAAACATGATTTGAAACGAAATCACACTCCTAGAAGTCTGCAGGATAAGGAATAAATGATCCAAAGAATACCAAGAAAAAAATGTAAACTACGGATCTCATGGTATCTGATCTACTAGCGTGAAGCATATAGATTCCTTTTCATGAAAATAAATAAGTCAGCTGAAGGGTAGAACTGGAGTGACTAATGTAGTACAGCAATAGAATTGTGTCCTTTTTTACCCCACTTAAAAATAATGATAGGTTCTTCTGGAACCTGCTTAAGTAAGTGACATTCGTAGAGATGGATTGCTGTGCTGTGACATACGGTGTGCTGGCATTGCCGTCGTATTGTAGAGATTATTACTAGCAGCAAGATTTTATAGTTATTGCCCTGTCAAAGCTGGTGTTTTAATCACTATCATCAACACTGCCTTCATATTTTACCTCATCTTCTAACCAGCAAGCCAGACGGAAGTGTCATCCAAAGAGAAACTCATTTGTTTAGGCCCATTATTTCATTAAGGTATATATTTTAAAGGGACAAGTGAAAGATTACTTTACGAGAGGGGGGAAATACTCACCCCAGGGAGCAGAACTTAAGTACTGCAATTACTGATCTTAGAGGCCAAATATCGGTAAGTTTGTGAAGAATCCCATATGCCTGCCTGAAAGATGAGGGATAACTGATGATGCAGGTGTTTCCTCTTGTTCCCTGAGAGCAATTAGAGATCTAAATTATTTCCAGTTACCTAATAAGACAACAAGTGCCACCTGATGAAGTTAATTCCAGGCGATGCTAATGTAAATATAGCTTGGCTTCTTCAGCCTGACTGGCATTTTGTCTATTTCACAGCCTCAGAAGGGAGAGGTAAAGAATTTAAACCACCAGTGCCTTTAAAAGTCAGAAAAGAAGGAAAAAATGGAAATGAGTTAAGGAACATTTGCGTCATTTGACCATTCGCTTGTTGTCATTTAGTTAAACATTAAAGTAAAATCAAATAACCCGTTTTGTATGAATCAAATCCCACCCCATCCCAATCCTCAACTGTCAGTTTTGCAGCATAGAATGCACCATAATATTTTCTTTATTGTTTGTTTGTTTATAGAGAAACTATTTCCTCAAACCTTTTTCTGCCTCCCATTTGAAATATAAATCTGATTGAGAAGCTTTGATGGTGAAAGTTACAGCTCTGGGGCTCTTTTCCCTGTTGTTTGTTACAATTGACCTCTTTCCCAGCACATTAGATTCAGTCTCAAACTTAAATTGCAAGGTATTGTGAATAAAGTGTGCGTCACTTCAGGCTGTGCTGGCCGAGCTGTTCTTTCCCAATGTCACATCACATAGCACCTCCCAAAAAGCCGAGAGAGACAAATTTCTCATTTGTGGAGCACAGCAGGTCAGCCCCTTCCATATGCTCAAGATTTGTGGCTCGTGTCACAGGCATCCCATTCTCATCTTTCACGTCCTAACAGTTCAAGAGCCTCAAATTCCTTTGAACCCAGATTAAATGGGTTCTGGCAAACATGCTACTGTGTATGGGGGCTTACTATTCTCCAGAGGTAAAAGGCATCCGGAGCCTTCTGAGACTGCCCTTTAGCTATTTACCTAAATAGCTCAATACCAATCTTTGATCTATTTATCATCCAAACATGATGTGTGGGGGTGGTTCTGTATGTATGCATATTTATGTATAATTCACTATGCATATTTGTATTATTTTACTCTCTTGGCAAGCACATTTCAAGACCCAAGTTTCTTAGCCAAAATGTGTTTCATGATTTAAATATAATGCCATGTCTCTTTCTTGCCAAGTACGAGGGACACACTGAGATGCTTTCTCTCAACTGAGCTCAATCTGCAAGTATTATATGCTATTCCCAACTGCAATGCTCTCCTAAAGGAAGAAATTCCTAATCTATAGAATTGTCTCTGATGGGGTACCAGGAAACATGGAGATCCATTTAGTTACCATTCCATTAATATCAGTATTTTAGGAAGGCATTCCTAAAATTTTAGCTTACTTTAATGATTCTTTATGCTCTTTTATTGATAAACTTAGTACCTCTTAACTGTAAGGTTTTGCCAGCTTAGAGGGTAACTTAAACTGACTCTTATTTAAAGTCACATATTTTTTTTTTTCTTATTGCTAAATGCGCTTACTGTAGAAAACATCTTTTGTCCCAGCAGCTAGGAAATGTAGTAAATCCGTCTGTTCTAGTTATTTTTGTTTCTGTTGAACCAGCATTCAGTTCTCACGTCTGTTAAGAGCTCCCTAAACCCCTATCCTTGGGAAGCATCTCTTTTCTCTATATATTTGTTTCTGGTGCCATCATAGTAGGGCAGACCACTCCTCATCATTATTTCTTTTTAAAATGTTCCTAGTATTCCTTATACACTTATTCTTTCAGATAAAATTTGAAATGAATTTTGTAAATGCTATTCGCCCATACCGCACCAAAAGTGAGATTTTTGACCGACATTGTGTTCTATTGTTTACGTGATTTGGGGAGAATTGCAATATCCCTATTTTGAAGATTTCTATCACTTACCTTGGCATAGTTCCCCATTAATTCAGGTGCTTCTCTGCTCATTTTTCAAGTTGTATAATTTCCTATTTTGCAGATCTCTTATTCAATTTGTTTCTATGACTTCTTAATTTTGTTGCGGTTGTGAATTAGAGCTTTTCCTTACTCATTTTCTAATTGGATATTAATAATATATAAGAAGATTATTGACTTAAGCCTATCTTCTAACCTTCTACCTTACTATTTTATTCTACTAGTTTGGGGTTAATTCTTTTTTATTGTTTTTGTTGGCAATAAAATCTTCTACATATAGACTCATGCTTCTTAGAATCTACATTTTCTCAATCCTTATTTTCAGTCAAAATGCCCTCCAGATCTTCCCAGTATGAACAAGGGTCTGAATTCTGAAAGATCCATGTCAAACAGTTCTTATAAAATAAAGATTACTCCACTTACTTCAGCAACAAATACAGTCCTCCTGTACATATTCATAGTATATTACCTATACCTTTCTCATAGAATATAACACTTTACTCTGTTGTACTGTCCTTTTTATTTTTTTAAGGTACTGGAACCGGGGGTCAAACCTGGAACTCATATGTGAGAGCAGGCACTCAACTGCTTGAGCTATATCTGCTCCCCTCTACTGTCCTTTTTATATTTACCTTCTCTCTTATATTTATCATGCATTAGAGGACAGAGGCCTCTAATCTCTGCTTTCATTCTATTCCATAAAAATTTTCATAATAAATGAATCTTTCACTAGATATACAGTGCTTTCTCCTCAACAAAATGGTAATAATAGGAGTATTTATCTGTAAATTTTATTGTGAGAATAAAATTTTTATATAAAATAAGCAATATAATAAAATTATTTTTACTAAATATTCATAGCATTAATTTCCTTTATAAAAGCATGTTACTATTCCTTCATTATTTTTATGAGATCCCACCAGCTTGCCTTGTATGAAAGGGGTCTCTGGCAGTGAGGATTTATTCCAGACCCAATTTAATGGATTGGGTTTTTATTGGCAAAGTATATTTTTTCCAGCTTGTTAGACTGGTGATTAGGACAAGCTGTGCACTTTGCTTAAGAGTTAAAATTTTACACGTTATTTCCCTCAAAATGCTTGAGTGGGTGCCATCCTCACATAGTGATTTATCTACTTTAAGTTTATCAGCATGGTTTTCTGTACATTTAGCAGGAGTTGGTCTAGTACTCCAACCTGCATAGTTCAGAAAACTTTTTTTCCTTTCAATTAAGTCCTTTCAGTGTTGACTGAGCAAAATGATTACTTGTTTTCCCACTACAGCCTTTTTATCCTTTCTTTTTCATGATCATCAAATGGCCCCACTGCCTCTCCAGATAATTTATGTAAGGAACATGGCGTTGTTGCTGACTTTTAAGTTCTTTTAAAGCTACTAGTAGATTTCTTTTCTTGGATGTTTTCATTTCTAATTTGAATTCCCCTAACTTACATGTTATGTTTCTCCCTTTACCTCACTTTGTCTACCTTTCCCCTTTAAATGATTTATTTTCACATATCATATTCATTCAGAAGCTGCATTTTTTCAAGTCCTTTCTGACCCATCAAGGTTTTCAAAAAGGTTTCCAAATAATCTTTAGGTCTCTTGCTTTTCTCTGCTTCGTATATTTTCAAAAATCCTTTTTATAATTTATGAACTTGTTTACTCAGTCTACTTTTTAAAAAATTATGTCCCTATGTGATGTTTGCTTTCCATTCTCACATTTCTAGAATCACCAGTAATCTAATTACTTATTAGTCACTTATTGTAGGGAAAGTTTCTCTTTTGCTGATTTTGGTTTCCATTCCCTTCACCAGGGTTATTGAATACACTTGGTATATTGTGCCCTGTACTTGAAAACCTAGATGAGGGGAAAATGCAGGTGAAATTCATTCTTTTTTCTGCTTTCTAAGATTAACTGGCCTCTCTCCTCCCAGAAGAAAGGGTGCCTTTTACTAATTTGCAGGAAGTTATTGTGTGTGCAAAAAGTGATCTTGCCTGTGATCTGGAGACATACTTTTTAAACCAAGGGTTAAAGATAAAGGAAAGAAAGAAAGGAAGAACTGTAGGAAAGATGGAAGGAATGAAAAAAATGGAGGAAGAGAGGAAGAAAGGGAAGGGGGAAAGAAAGGAAAGAAAAAAAACTACTTTTCTGATTTGCACCATATTCAAAGGGATTAGTTGGAAATGGTAGTACACAAGTATAACTGTTTTCATGTGATCTATTATGATAGAACTGATAATTGAAGACCTGAGATTATGCCCATGAGTAAGTATTTGGATCATAATGTGTGTCTCTGCATACATGAAACTTTTTTTAAGTACAAGTATATACATTTTTTTTTACTTTATTGCTTCTCCTTAGGAATCTCTTTGTGCAGCAATGTGATTTATTTAATTTGAAAATACCATTTAAGATATTTTATTAAATATTTCAATTTTAAGAAATTGTCCCCCCCCACCCAGATGGCTCCCTCATCTGTTTGCTCGTTGTTTTTGCTCATTGTTTTGCTTGTTGTCTGTGTTTTTTTCTTTAGGAGGCACCAGGAACCAAACCAGGGACTTCTCATGTGGGAGGTGGGCGCTCAACTGCTTGAGCCACATCCACTCCCCAGAAATTGTATTTTACAATTAAATATTCTTTAATATATAAAATATCTAATGAGGTATATGTATAGATACATTTACTATTTGTACAGTAGTTTGCATCATTTAAACATAGCTCAATGTAGTTTTTTTCATTTTAACTTAATTTTATTGAGATATAAGTTATATACAGTGGCATGAACCATTTTTAACTCTACCATTTGATATATTTTGACAAAGATATTTACTTGGATAATCACCACTATAATCAAGATATAGAACATTTCCATCATCCCAAAATTTCTTGTGCCCCTTCCAAATCAATCCACATGCACACCATTGGCTACAGGCAACCTTTGCTGTTTATTGTCATTAAATATAAGATATTTATTTTCTAGAGTTTAGCCTAAGTGGAATTTACTCTTTTGTAACTTTCTTCATTTTTCAACCTAATGTATTAAGATGTATTTATAGTATTACATGTATCAGCGCTACATTCTTTTTATTGGTTTAGTAGTAATCTATTGTGTGAATATATCACATTTCGTTTATCCATACAGTTGTTGATTAAACGAGAGTATGAAGATTTTATCCTGTGATTCCTTCTGGATATTTTATGCCTTTAGATTTTAGGTTTAAGTCTATGTTCCATTTTAGTTAACTTTCATGCCTGATGTGAGGTAAATGCCAAGAGTCATTGCTTTCTATTCATGTATTCATTTATTCTAGCACTGAGTTACCTAGACACGTTTGTTGAAAATCAATTGACTATATATATTTAGAACTATTTCTGGACTCTTTATCCTGTTCCAATAAACTTAATGTTACCTGACAAAATATAGGATGCCCAGTGAAATCTGAATTTCAGGTGAACAGTAAAATTTTTTAGTATAAGCATGTCCTATGCAATAAGCTATGATTGCCTAACATTTTACTTCTAAATATGCCTGAGCATGTTTGTGTATGTATACATGCATATGTGTTTCTCATTCTTGGGGATCATTGCGCTTCTTAGGTGTATAAGATAATACTTTTCATGAAATTTGGGGCAAGTTTTGGCTATTGCAATGTCTCCAAATATTAATTATGTTTTCTCTCTCCTTCTTCACCTTCTGGGAATTGAAAACTATATGTTATTCCTTTTGATATTACCCCTTAGGTCACTCAAACCCTGTTCGTATTTTTCATTCCTTTTTTTCTCTCTGTGTTTCATTTTAGATTCTATTGCTATCTTTTTATAGTCATCAACCTTTTCCTCTGCAGTAACAAATCTGTTATTAATTCTATCTAATGAAATTTTATTTCATATATTTCTAATATATTTCATATATTAGAGCACATTTCTCATTGTTAAAGACAGGAGTTGCATACATGAATGTTTACAGTGGTTTGACTTATGATCATCAAAAACAATCCAAATACCTATTGACTGGTGAATCAATAAACATGCCGTTACATCCAGGCAATGGAAAACTACACTGCAATAAAAAGAAAAAAACTACTTATACACACAACATCATAGATGGATCACAAATGCATTTTGCTCAGTGAAAGGATACAGATTTTTAAAAATCTATATATTGAATGTTATATTTCATTCTGGAAAGGAAAAAGTCTAAAAAGACTTACAACAAAATGGTGATTGCCAGGGAATGAGTGTGTGGGGTTGGGAGTGGGGGGTGTGGGGAAGAGATGACTACAAGGAGGCACCAGGGAATATTTTGCAATATGGAACTTTTCTACTCCCTAATTTTGCTGGTGGTGGTTACAGGACAGTATGCATTTGTCAAAACTTATAGAACTATAAACCAAAAAAAAAAAAAAAAAGGTGAATTTTACGTCATGTAAAGTATACTTTAGTAAAAACAATTTCAGTTCAATACCAGAGACCTCATTTTATCCTCCTCCTCTCCTTTTGCTAAGAATGAGAAGGCTGGCTTTCATTACTCACACTATATTGGCATATTTGCTCAATCCTAAATTACAAAGAAAGTAGTTTCAAAATTTGCTTTTCTCTTTTAACAGCTTTATTGATCCATGATTCATATGCCATATAATTTTATCATTTAAAGTATTTAATTCATCGGCTTTTAGCATATTTATAAATTTTTCCAACCTTCCACAATCAAAAAGAATCCCTGCAACTTTTAATCCTTACCTCCAATCATCCTATCACCCCCAGCCCAAAGAAACAATGAATCTACTTTCTGTCTATATAGATTTATTTATACTGATCATTTTATGTAAATGGATTAGTAAAATGTGATCCTTTGAGACTGACTTTTTTCACTCTTTTCAAGGTTTGTCCATGTAGTATGTGTTAGTATTTAATTTTTTATTGCTGTATATTATTCCATTGTATGGATATACCATATTCTATTTATTTATTCATCAGTTGATGGGCATTTGGGCTGTTTGAACATTTTCACTCTTAAGAATAATGCTGCTATGAACACTTGTGTGGTAGTCTTTGTGTGGATATGTGTTTTCAATTCTTGGGCGTATATACCTGGGAGTAGAATTGCTAGTCATGTGGTAACTCTATGGTTAACTTTCTAAGGATCTGCCAGACTGTTTCCTAAATCAGCTTACATTCCTACCAGCAGTAAAAAATAAAATAAAAATAAAAATAAAATTATTTTCTTAAAATACACATAACATAAAGCTTACCATTTTAGCCATTTTAAAATGTGTACTTCATTGGCATTAAGCGCATTCATAAGATTGCAAAACTTTCTTTGTTGTCTAGTTCCAGAAATTTTTCGTCCCCCTAAATAGAGAGCCAACAACCAATTTAACAATCACTACCCATTCTCCCTTCCCTCCAGGTTCTGGAATCCACAAATTTGCTTTCTGTATATATGGCTTGCCCATTTTGGATATTGCATATAAATGGAATCATATAATATATTGCCTTCTGTGCCTGGCTTCTTTCACTTAGCATGTTTTCAAGGTCCATCCATGTTGTAGCATGTACCAACTTTATTCCATTTTACATCTAAAATATGACCCTTTACATGGATAAACCCCATTCTATTTATCCATTAATCCATTGATGGACATTTGGGTTGTTTCCACTTCTTTGTTCTTTTAATAAGGCTGCTATGACCATTAATGTATATATTTTCATTTAAACATTTCATTTCTGTTGGGTGTATATCTAGGAGTAGAATTGCTGGGCTGTATGTTTTACTTGTTGAAGAACCATGAGGTTCTAATTAATTCTTCCCAACACTTGATATTAGTTGCTCTTTTTTAAAAATTTTTTTTATTTAGTTGCTCTTTTAATCAGAGCCATCCTAGTGCAAGTGAAGTGATATCTAACTGTGTTTTGATTTGCATTTCCCTCATGATTAATGATGATGAATATTTTTTCATTTATTTATTGGCTATCTGTATATAATTTTTGAAGAAATGTCTATTCAGATGCTTTTATCAATTTCAATTGGGTTATTTGGTTGTGTTTTTATTATTGAGTTATAATAATTCTTTATATATTCTGGATATAAGTCCCTTAGATATATGATTTGCAAAACTTGCCTACCACTGTGACACCCTTTTTGATAGTTCCTTTGATACACAAATATATTTTCTTTCAAATTTTGATGATATCCAATTTATGTCTCTTTTTTGTTACTGTGCTTTTGATGTCATATCTAAGAAATCATCGCCTAATTTAAGGCCAGAAAGATTTACACCTATCTTTTCTTCTGAAAGTTTTATACTTTTAGCTCTTACATTTAGGTCCTTGTTCTACAATGAGTTAGTTGTTGTATACAGTGTAAATTCATTCTTTACCTGTGGATATCCAGTTATTGCAGCACCATCTGTTGAGCATACTTTTCTCTCCCAATTTTTCTTGGTACTTTTGAAAAAAACAATGGACACAACATTGTGAGTGTAATTATCACCACTGAATTGTATACTTGAAAGTGGCTTAAATGGGAAATTTTAAGTTATCTGAATAAAATTATAAAAAAGTAAACACAGAACTGTTTCTCACAGACAATGAACACTAATGTAAACTATGGGCTATAATTAACAGTATAATTATAATAATATTGTTTCATCAATTGTAACAATATACCGCAAAAATGAACAATGTTAATAATAGGTAACACTGTGTGTATGTGAGAGTAAGGTATATGGGAACTCTGTACTTTCTGCACAATTTTTTTGTAAATATACAACTGCTTTAATAAAGACAAGAAGAAAGAAACAAACGAACAAAAAAGGAACCATAAATTTTATGTTATTTTTTTCTGGAATCTCCATTCTAGTTCACTGATTCCTGTATCTGTCCTTACACCAGTACCATACTGTTTTGATTGCTCTAGCTTTGTAACATGTTTTGAAAAAGGAAAGTATGAGTCCTCCAAATTTGTTCTTTTTCAAGATTGTTTTGTCTATTATGGGTTTTAAAAAATTCCACATGAATTTTATGATGAGCTTGTCAATTTATGCAAAGAAGTCAGCTGGGATTTTGATAGGAATTACGTTGAATCTATAAATCAATTTGGGGAGTATTTCTATATGAACTGTTTTAAATCTATTAATCCATGAATATGGGATGTCTTCTGATTTACTCAGCCCTTCTTTAATTTCTTTCAATAATGTTTTGTCGTTTACACAGGTTAAATTTTGTACCTCTTTTCTTAAATTTATTCCTAAATATATTATTCTTTTGGATGCTAGAGTAAATGAAATTTTTCTTAATTTTGTTCTCAGTGTGCTCATTGTTCTTGTATAGAAATATAGTTGATTAATAAATTTTTGTATATTGATCATATTCTAAAAACTGAACTTATTTACTGGTTCTAATAGTTTTTAACTAATACCTTAGGATTTCTACATACAATATTATAACTTATGCAAATTGAGATCATTGTATTAATCTTTTCCTATATGGATGCTTTCTATTTCTGTCTATTCGCACTACCTAGAAACTCAAGTAGAATGTGGAATAGAATTCGTAAAAGTGGACGTCTTGTGTTATTCCTGGCTTTAGTGGGAAAGCATTCAGTCTTTTACCATTAAGTAAGAATTATCTGTATGATTTTCATAGATATCCTTTGTCAGATTCAGAAAGTTTGCTTCTATTCCTTGTTTTAGAGAGATTTTTTTTAACACAAAGTGGTGCTGAAATTTTCAAATACATTTTCTTTGTCAATGGTAGTGATCATGTGTTTTTAATCCTTTATTCTGTTGACCTGGTATTTAAAATGAATTGATTTTCAGTTTTACAATATATTAAAGTTGTATGTACCCCCAGAAAATTTAATCCATTCCAGTGTGTGTTGACCCATTTTAAGTAGGAACTTTTGATGAGTAGGATTTTAACTTAAAATGTGAACTACCTCATTCAGGTTGGGCCTTAATCCTTTTACTGCAGGGGTTCTTAACCACTTTTGTTCCATGGACC
>PVKH010020182.1:0-15160 GCA_004027955.1 Chaetophractus vellerosus | reverse complement strand
TTAATAATAATTTTTTTATTTTTTAAAAGATACTTAGATTACATAAATGTTACACAAAAATTATAGGGATTCCCATATGCCCCACCTCCCACGCCTCCCACAACCTCCCACATAAACATCCTTCATTAGTGTGGCACATCACCTGCAATGTATATACACATCCTGGGGCTTTGCCACTAAGCATGGATCATTGTTCACATTGTAGACCACACTCTCTCCCACACAGTTCTGCATATTACATGATGATATAAAATGGCCTATATCTGTCGTTGCAAGGTCACTCAGGATAATTCCCAAGTCCTGAAAAAGGCCCTATATTACAACTGCTTTTCCCTCTCCCTGCCCCCAAAGCATCCAGTGGCCACTGGCTCCACATTAATGTTGTAATTTCTTCCATTGCTTGAATCACAATATGTCTATAACAGAATACCAGTAAGTCCACTCTAGTCCATAGCTCTTCCCCCAATCCTGAGGTGTCTGGGATGATGATGTCCACTCCACTGCCAAGTGAGAGGGGGCTTATGTCTCATGGATAAAATGGGTGGGATTATCCTGCCTGCAGTTGCAGACTCTCTCCATTTCCTGGGATGGCCGTTGTCCATCATCATCTCCCCGCCAGGTGTCCTGGGTGAGTCCATTGAGCTATAGAGTAGGAGTTGCAGCTCCACCAAGATTCCGGGCCCAGCTGGAACATGGACAGCCCAAAGGCTCCAGTCTGGAAGTACATCTACAAACTCCAGCACCAAATATAGTTTTGAATAGAAGGGACAGATAGGCCCTGTGCAGGGAAGACATATTTGAGTCCAACTCAGTCACTCTCAGAAGCACAGATTCCAAAGTAGGGCCCACTGATAAGGCACCAAACCCCAGAGCTATCCACCCTGATATAGGACGTGGGTGTCTCCATAGCCTCAGGAACCCCTCTGTTTGGGGTGATATCCACATTGGAGCCTATGAGGTCCTACTGAGATATGCATAAGCGTTACCTCTGGGATGACTTCCTGACTCACTTTGAAGCCTCTTAGCCATATGAACTCATTTGTCTTTACCTTTTCCCCCTTTTATTCGAGGTCTTTTTTCCAGTCATATTGTCATTTGGCACTCGGTAGTAATCCCTTGTTGCCAGGGAAGCTCATCCCTGGGAGTTATGTCCCACACTGGGAGGAAGGCAATGCAGTCATATGCTGAGTTTGGCTTGGAGATAGGCCACATTTGAGCAACAAGGGGGCTCTCAGGAGGCAACCCTAGGCACCCCATAACAATAGGCTAAGTTTCTATTTCAAGAGCAAAGACTCATAAGGCTAGTCATCGATAAGAAGATCCCACCAGCGGATCATCCTCCTTTTCCAGACACTGCCCCTGCACTTGAGGGACTGTTGTTGCTCCCTTAGAGCATGTGGCAGAGCTCTCCAGGATGGGAATTCAGTATTCTCTCATTTACTGAGTGATTCTCCACCCACTGTGACCATGCCCCATAAGCATTTGAACAATTTTATATACCTTTTATGTATGTTCAGGTGAACTTCCTCCCATGCACTCCCTATCCCTGGCACTCCCCACCGGCGATCCTCTCCTGCCCCAGTTGCAACCCTTCTATGATCCAAAGGTTCTTTAAAGGTGAAGCCAATACAATAGCCAAATACAATTAATAGGAAAATGAAATAATAATGATGTTTAAATGTAAGAGATAAAATACATGAAAACTTAAAAAAACTAAAAATAAAATATAATTAAAGGATTGGGACATTCAAAAAAATGGGGAAAAATTTTTTTTGACATTTTGCCTTTTATCACTGCAAAATCTGGTGTCCAGTCTATACCATGGCACCTTCCCCCTCTCACTCCCAAGTGTCTCACTATTTTTCATTTAATTTTCAAAGAAGTTTTAGGTCACAGCAAAGTCACACACAGAATACAAAAGACTCTCATATACCCAACCTCCTCCCCCTTTCTTCCCCCCATATTAAAACCTTTTTGTATGTGAATGGTAGCATTGTTATAACTGATATGATTTACATTTTAGACTGTACACTTTTATAAATTTTGATGATATTTACCATGTCCTGTGCCCATCATGGTAAGGTAATGAAAAACATTTCCATTGACCACTAAATACCCCCTGTTTGATCTATTCTGTTCCTCCCTCCCCATCCCCCTGGGACCCATGACAACTCCCTGGCTTGACTCATTGGATGACAAGATTCATGGTTACATGCAACAAGAGGTCTTGACACACTGGTTTGCCCTCCCCTATTAGGAACTGCCCTTGCTCTTAAGAGACGCCCACCTGTCTATTTCTGAGTGAATAGGTTCTCCCAAAGATAGGAGTCCATCTCCTTCCCTCTCATTGTGTGGGTTTCCACCCACTGGTACAACACATTATGACAGGATGAACTCTCACACACTCCCTAGAAGCCTGCTCCAGATGCACCCTGTCCGGAATGTCTTCCCAACCAACACCCTAAACCGTGACACTTCCTTGTCAAATTGTCATAAGAGCACTCCCACCTTTGTAGTTTCAACCTCATACCCACAAATCCCAAGTGTTTACCTGGTCCCTCTCTCATCTCTACCCCCAGTATCCTGGGTATTCTAACCCACCCTTCCCAATCTACCCACCTGTCAACCCTGCACCACCAAACCCAATAATATCACTACCCACCTGTCCCATCCCTTCAAAACGCAACTATGCTCTATCACTTTACCATAGATTACGTCCATATGAATGATGGCTCACAACTTTCTCTTCTTTTTCTCTTTCTTGTAAACCTATCTTTCAGACAATAGTTCTTGGAGACTGTTCAATTCCTTAATTCATGTCAGTGAGGTCATGTACTATTCATCCTTCAATGCCCGGCTTGCTTCACTCAACTTAAGGTCTTCAAGATTCATGCATGTTATCCCGTGTGTTAGCACTTTATTCCTTCTTATAGCTGAGTAATATTTTATTATATGTATGTACCACATTTTGTTTATCCATTCATCTGTTGATGGGCACCTGGGTTGATTCCAACTTTTGGCAATAGTAAACAATGCCACTATGAACATTGGTGTGCATATATCTGTTCGTGTCTTTGCTTTCAATTCTTCTGGGTAAATACCCAGCAGTAGAATTGCTGGATCATACAGAAGATCTATAGTTAGTTTTGTGAGGAACTGCCAAACTGTCCTCCACAGTGGCTGGACCATTCCACAATCCCACCAGCAGTAGATGAAGATTCCCATTCCTCCACATCCTCTCCAACACTTATAGACTGCTGTTTTTCTCATAATATGTTTTAATGTATAATTTACACCACTGAGTATATGATCACACCACTTTCATCTGTTCATTTATGTATTTAAAGCCTTTTTTGGTTCTAAGTCACCCACATGAGCATGCAAAACAAAGATGAAATAAACTGAAAACTGCTCTAACTTTTCAAATGGGTAGAAATGTTTACAAGCCTAAACCATGGAAGGAAACTTCAGGAGAGAGGAGACATTTAAGATGTAGCACAATTTGTCTGCAGAAGTGGTGGAGGGAACTTTTTTTTTTTTTTGCTGTTTTTGTTTTTTGTCCATGGTTGCATATGGCATTTTTAAAAGTTGGGGGCTTTTGTTACAACCCAGTAGGGAACTGTCAGTCATCACAGAAAGCTAGCTTCTTACAGAATCAGAACAACAATGTGACTTTGCAGCAAATGAGGTCAACAAAGTTTTGAGCATTAGAAATAAATAGAAAACATTATCTTTCTTTATATAAATCTGTGATTCACCCATATCCAAAGTTGTGTGTAAGTTATCATTACCATGCTCAAAAAGGTCCTGGTGAAACTAGAGAAATGTCTACCAGAAGGAAAAGTGAGGTGGAGCAAGGAAAAAGAGGAAAGTGGAGCTAAAACACATGGTTGATGAAAAAGTGAGAAATGAGTTCATCCTCACGTCAGTAGCTTTACAAAAAAAATGCAATCTTCCTGTCCTACCAGTCACTTATGCCCAGAAAGACCCACAAGAACATCTTTCGTTCATCCTTATTTTTTATCACTTCCAGAGGGGAGGTAAGATCAGAGTGGTCTAGGGGTCCTCAGATACCTCTGGTTGCACACAAGCAAAGATGCCATCTTTCCTGGCCTTACCTCCTTCTCCTCTAACAGTTCTTCCTCTTCCAGCTTACTTGCTGATTTGCACAGTTCTGCTCTTCCTTGAATGCTCTTCTTTCTTGAATGCTCTCTGGATAATCTCATCAATATCCATGGTTTCCAATGGCAACTGCATTGAATCACTGATCTACTCCTACTTCTACTTCTCAGGCCCATCTTCTGAGCTTCAGACAATTATATGAAACTGTCTACTAAACATCATTACCCCACAATGCAACTCAAACACATCAAGCCCAATAAATGTAAAAGTAAAATCATTAATTTTCCTCCCAAACCATCTCCTTCTGTATTTTCTAGCTCAAAGATGGTACCACCACGGACCAAATCACCAATAGGTACCTTCCTATCACATCCAATCAGAAATAATAATACATAGCAGACAATGTTCTAAAGACTTTGCATGCATTAAGATTTAATCCTCACAATGACCCACTGAGGTAGGTTCTATTATTACCTTTTGACAGGTGAAGAAACTGAAGCTCAGAGAAGTTAAGCAGTTTGCCCCAAGTTCACCCAACTAATATGTAGCAGAACTAGGATCAGAGGCTGGACTGTCTGGCTCTACTTTATTTTGCTGGATCTTTCTTCTACCTCTTAAATAGCTCTTGATTCCATTCTCTATATCCTCATCACCACTGCTACACCTTAGTTAGGCCCTTATCACCTCCCACCTAGACTTCTGTAGGAGACTCTGAACTGATTTCCCTGCCTCAAACTTTACCCACTGCATTTAGAGTGGTGATCTAAAATAGACATCTAGAAGTATGACTCCCTTGCTTTAAAACCATCAATGACTCCCCTTAACATATGACAGTATTTCTAACATGTTTTCTTGTTTGTTTGGGTTTTTTTGCAGAAATCAGGGCTATTGCAAATTAGGTTCCATATTTACTAAATTATTCTTGGTATTCCACTCCAGGTGCACTATAAAAACCTTTCATTTAAAAACCTTTTCCTGGGTCTCTTTCACCTCCTAGGAAACCCTTTTCCCACCTTCACTTGAAAAATTCCTAATTCTCCTCAGAGGCAGGTTTGGGGGTCCACACAGGAAAGTCTTCCCTGACCCTGTAGGCTGGATGGATGCTGCGCTTTCAAGTACCGCCTAGATATGTCTTAGCACCTGCTCTTCTTGACCATCACAGCAGCTAAGAGCATGCACTTCTGCACCAGACATTGGGTTTGACTCCTGGCTCTGTTATCTATGAGCTTTGTGACAATGAGCATTAAAACTCCAGTCACTTGGGCCCGGCTAGATAGCTCAGTGGATAAAGAGCGCGCTGGGGTACCACATGGGAGGCCCCGGGTTCGGTTCCCGGGGACCTCTCCGAGCGGGCAGACGGCCTTGAGAAAGGCAAGCCCCCGTGGGCGAGGCAGAGCCGCCGTGGGCAAGGCAAAAAGCCCCCACGGGCAGGGCGGAGCCCCCACGGACATGGCAAAGTCACCCGTGGAAAGCGGAGCTGCCGCCTGCGAACTGCGGAAGCCGAGTGGAGGGCCGACTCGGTGCGTCACCGCAGGGACAGGGGGAGACAAGAAGCAGACATAGAAAAACACAGAAGAATGGACACACAGCAAGAGCAAGCAGAAAGGGGGGGATATGTAATAAATAAAAAAAAATAAATCTTTAAAAAAAAAAAATCTAGTCACTTGGAATGGATGTGGCTCAGGCAGTTGGGTGCCCGCCTCCCACATGGGAAGTCCCAGGTTTGGTTCCCAGTGCCTCCTAAAGAAGACAAACAACGAGCAGACTTTGAGCAAAAACAACAAGCAGACAATAGCAAAACAACAAGAAAGAAAAAACAATGAGTAGACAGTGAGAAAAAAAATAAAACAACAACAAGCGATCAGATGAAGGAGCCATCTCAGAGGGGCGGGGGGATATTTAGTCACTATTTTTATAGCCCTTATCCAACTACACTGGATTTCTCTCTTAACTTATTTATCCCCTTGCAAGACTGAACCAAAATATAGGGACATCTTCCACGTTTTGGCATTTCCAACTCCTATTACAATGCCTAGCCCATAGGAGATGCTCAAACAATCATAAACTAAACTAAACTAAAGATAAAACTCCCAAGATAATAAGTACACATGATTTTTTATAAGAGGGTAGGACTTGATCTGTGAGTGTCAGACATGGGAGACTACAACAAGACGGTGACATTGGCTTCACCTTTACCAGTGCCATCAGGAACAATGTATCAAACCCTCTCAGCTGACAATACATCTGACTCAGTATAGCAATTTCTGTGCTCTATATTTGATGATGCATGAATAACCCAGAAAGAAGCAATCAGACAAATTTAGAAATGGCAAAGAACAATCTGGTATTTCTCTAACAAGAAAACTGGTTATCCTGACTTCCACTTTGTATTTTGTGTCATACTATTGTTCTGAAACAAGGGATGCAACAGCCTTCTGTTGGGGCTTTTTTCCCCTATGGAGCACGTAATCTGTAATGACCTCTCAAATGGGTTTAGATAGACATGAGCTTCCATCTTAATCACTTTGAAAACCAGAGGTCCAGAAATTCAAATATATTGCAGTCAATTGTACTTCATCTCATTATATGATTTAAACATAATTGGTTTAATTAGCCTTCAGAGCATATGTTTTCAATTTTCAGTCTCAGGCTTTTTCTCACAAATGTTAAAATTATTTGGTTTTTTAATCAAATAAATTTTGGTTTGAATTTGATACAAATGTTCCAAACCCAAACCTGAAAAATAAGCACTAGCTGCTGTCTGAGTTTCAAGTCCTAAAAGTAATCAGGCTTGAAAAGATTCTGTCAGCATTTCTAATGAAATCTAGTCAGCTCTTTCTCCTTTTTACTTTAACACTTTTTGTTTGATTTATCCCAAAGTTTTGTTCTGAAGGAAGGCTACTACTGGCTATCTGAAGAAACTGGAACAAATAGGCAGTCTCCAGGCTGCAATGAGCAGCAATGAATCACCTCCAACCATTTCCCACCTTTGTGTGTGTGGCTCCAAAAAGATCTCGATCCCCAGGAAAGAAAGCTGGCTGGCCCAGCTTGTTGCCATGGGGCTTTCTTTGACAAGCAAGAGCAGAGCAATTTGGTTTCTAGACATAACCAAAAAAATCAGGAAGTGTTAATAAGAGGAGGAAAGAGTTCTGGGAAAAGGGGAAACACACACACACACACACACACACACACACACCTCATCATACTTCCCACTCCATAGACACATGACTTAGGCTGGGCCAATGAGACTTAAGTCCAACACTGCTACTGGAGCTTTCAGAAAAGAGGTCTTCTCTTTCCACCAAGATCATTAAACCAATAGAATATAAATCTGGAGCTACTGGTGGCCATTTTGCCACTTTGTCATCTCTTGGGAAGAACTTTCCCTTCCTGAGAATGTAGCCAAAGCAAAGAAATGCAAAGCCAAGAGAGAGAAAGCCTCCTTTGTGAAAGTCTGGGAGTGGGATCTCTGGAGCACGTAATCTGTAATGACCTCTCAAATGGGTTTAGATAGACATGAGCTTCCATCTTAATCACTTTGAAAACCAGAGATCCAGAAATTCAAATATATTGTCCGAACTGAAACATCAACCTGTTAGAGTCTAGGTACTTGGTCTCTACCAGAAGATCAGAATTTTCTCCGGAAAAAAACTTTTTATATCCCTGAAGAATTTTCACTCTAAAGACCTTCACTGTACAAGCTTCTTTGAGAAGTTGGGACAAGCTAACACAGGAATCACAAAAAATCCTCAATGAGGCCCAAGTAGAGGGACTACTTTAATAACCTCTTCCTGATGACTCACCTATACAGTATTGGCTGGAACCACATAAGGAATGATAGATATTTATTTGATTAAGATGATATTTATCCAAGGAATGAAGATTCAGAGAGGACACTAAATCTCAATGACCAATATGGAGGAGGGATATTTTGGGGATTAACCTGGGCTAGTGGGGCAAGGTTGGGCTTCTTAAAAAATATTTACACCATGAAGAGCACCACTATCGACTATGCCTACTAGGAAACTAGTTTGAGTTTCCAGAGAAACAGCCTACTCGTAAATCCCCCAGAAAAATAGCTACCAAAATCGCGTGTGGTCCCAAGAGACAAAAATTTTAAGAGAAAGGAAAAATAAAGAAATAGGAAGCCAATAAACTTTTGACAAATGAAATAACTTTTATAATAAGCTTCTCTAAAAATCTGAATAACCGAGGCAGAAAAGCAACTGGTGCAAAACTAGATGACATTCATTTGGGAGAACCATAACACATTCTTTGTTGACACCGACTCCATGATATCAGGCCCAGGCAAGTGGAGTGAGATATCACTGCAGAATTCTTTAGACACACGGCTCCATTAAAAAAAAAAAAAAAGTTGCTTGCATTTAAAATTTTCTGTTATGTATTTTTGAGTGGCGCTGGTTGCTGAGGACAGAAAAGGTTCTGAGACTGAAGACACAGCATTCAAACCTCTGTGGGAACCTGGTGCCTTTTGCAACAAGCAACAGTGGAGGAACATTCCACTATGAGAAAGGTGGAGCCGCATTGGAATCCAGCAGGGCCTCATTGCCATTCCCTTTGTTTCTCCATCACTCCCTTCCACTCTTCTTCCTCCCTTTTACTGCCTCAAAAACGCAGAAATGTTGGTAACATTCCAAAGATCATATAGTGTTTTAGTTTGCCAAAGGGCTGCCAATGCAAAGTACTAGAAATGGGTTGGCTTTTGTAAAGGGGATTTGTTTGGTATAAAAGCTTACAGCTACAGGGCCATGAAGAGTCCACCTCACGGCACCAGTACTTTCTCACTAAAGACAGCTGCCATGCGTTGAAGCCAGATGACCACCCATCTCTGCTGAGGTTTGTGCTCAGCTGAGAGCAACCAGCAGAGGGCTTGTCTCTTTCCAGACCTCCTTTATCAGTCTCAGCTTCCCCACATTCTTTCAGAGTTCAGCTGCAAGCTATTAGGCATATGGCACTTCTCTCCCTGGGCCTCATCTCTTTGAGCCTCTGGGTAGCCTCTCCTTGCAGTTCAGCTGTGGGTAAAACTGATGTTTTTTCTTTCTCACATGGCAGGATCAAATATGGTGGCTTCCTTTTCCTATCTGTTTGTTTTACTCTGTGTCTCCACTTATATCAAACCCAGGATAAGGGCAGAGACTAACCTGAATCATGCCTCACTAACGTAGTCCAATCAAAAGCCCTAAATCCATCTTACCAAGTAATCTAATCAAAAGGCCCTCAATGGAATTTGGCACAAAGAGTATCACACCCACAGGAAAAGATTAGTTTTAAAACATAACCTTTCTCTTTTGGGGATTCATTATATAATCTCAAATTTCCACACATAGGTGGAAGGGTCAGACTTCAAACCTGGGCCAATTCCAAAGTCTCTGATCTTTCCACAAAATGGAAGCCTATGTTGCAAACAGTGGAAAAATTACAATGAAATATTATGCAGCCAGTATGATTGGTGATACCTATCTCATATAAAAATGGGGGGAAATTGGATTATCTAACAATATACATACATTTTAGGTTGCTAAAAGCTGCTGGGAGCAATATGCTAGAAATGTGCTGGCTTTTATAATGGGAATTTATAAGGTTAAAAGCTTACAGTTCTGAGACTGAAAATGTCCAAATCAAGGCATCATCAGAGGAACTGTCTCACCAAATGCTGGCTGCTGGTGATCCTGGACTCCTGCTATGTGCCAAAGTCACATGGAGGCATCTGCTTCTCTTCTGGGTCTCATTGCTGTTCAGCTGCTGGCTGCTCCATCTGTGACTTCCTTTCTCCCGGTTCCTCTCTGAGCTCCTGGATCCTTCTCTCTGTCTCTGTGGCTTTTCCTCTGTGTCTCTGCATTCAGTCCAGCAAGAAGACCAAGACCTACCCTGGGTCCTGCAATCCAATCTAAGGCCCTCAGCTGAAGCAATCCGATCCCAAGTGTCCCACACCCACAGGAGTGGATTAATCCTAAGGACATGATTTTCTGGGATCCACTTAGCTTCGAACTGTTGCAACATATAATCCTATTTTTGTATTTCATACATAGAAAGATTCTGAAAGGAAATATGCTGTTTAACAGTAATTTTCTCTGGGCAACTGAATTGTGGGTGACTTTTTATTGTTTTTATTATAATTTCTATTTATGCCAATTAATTTTTCCTATAAACAGTCTTTCAATGTATAATAAAAATATATTGCAATCATTCATCCAACAAATATTTACTGAGTACCTACTACATGTCAGGCACCATTCAAGACACTGGAGCTAAAGAATTGGCACAGAAAAATATTAGTCCCTGCCTTCATGGGGCTTGACTTCTAGAGGCAGTTGGGAGAGGAAGATTCAAAGAACAGGTATGTAAGATAAATAAATTATATTCCAGGTAGTGGTCAATGCTGTGGAGAAGTAACAAAATCTTTGGACCATATCAGTTTAAGTACACAGATTATTTTTGCATAAGAATTTCAGACTACCAAAGCCCAAAGCTGTAATTCAAAAATAATTCATATACTTTAGGTTCATTCATTCAATCATTCAACACTTATTTTCTACATAGGTCGGAAGCTGGTTGAAGATCTTGAAAGTAAAGATAAATAAATAAAATAATTATTGGCCTGAAGATGATCACGGTCTAGCGAAGAGCAAGTTATATTAAGTGGCAAAACTTATATTCTACTATAAATATCATGGAGATAGATGTTTACACCATTTTTGGCAAAAATATAGCTTAAGGTTATTCACAGAGCAGTTAATTCCACCACCACCACCCCAAAGTAAAACCACAGTGTAGTGACATGCCTGGCAAGACTTGAATGCCTACATACTGCCCATGAAAATGGCACGCATAGGAAAATAACAATAGGCAATGTATCTGGAATTCTTTCTCAGTTTTGTTTCTTATATAAATTTATTGTATATTCATAGGTAGCGTTCTTTTAATGCTCATGGAGTAGAAATTTTGGAGCTTACAGAAACCTTTGAACAGCAACAATTTTATCCTCTGGGGGCACAAAGTGTTAATACTTAGTGTTTGTTTGTTTGTTTGTTTGTTGTTTTTGCTGCTGGGTAAATGGGCAATCAAAATACTTTTAATGAAAATGTATGAGTTGATTCTATGAAGTGGAATAAAGTCACAGATGGTGATTTTTATAGAAAGCTATTTAGATATTTTTCAGAGACTTAAGTTGGGTCCAGTATGTTGGGGTCATTTTTCCTCTATCCAATTTGGTTTCAATAATTCTGCAAGCTTGGCATGTCAATGGAAAAGTTTTCTTCTTTCAAATGATCTTACTTTTTCTCTTTCCCTAACTTCCTAACTCATTTTTTTTCTATTTGGCCCATAAGAGGATCCTCTTATTTGGTTTAAAGCAAAATGAAATGTTAACCAATTTTCAAAGGTGCCTGTCAAGAAGGCAACAACTGTAATGTTGACAGGTGCCGAGCAGAGACATGGCTGATAAGATGTGAATGCCCATGGCACTTCATGTGAAGATGACAAGCATGTGACAACAACAATAGACAGCACGCTGACCAGCACAGAGGGGGCCCGGGCAGCTTCCAGCAAAAAAGAAGACAGGAAGATCAAGATGAAATTGTCAAAAGCACATAAAAGGAACGGGCTTCCAAAGATAGCAAGTAATGCACTGAGCAGAAGAGTTTCCCAAATTTTACACCACAGTCTATTAAGAAAATAATGATTTGGTGTCTTGTTTTTTTCCCCCTTTTCCACACCTCTGTTTATTCTTGTTTCTTTTCCCAATGTCACAATTTTCCCATAATTGCTCTTGTTTCCCTCTTTTTTAGTCTCTGGCTGCTCCTTACCAAGCTTGAGATAAGTCCACACACCTTCTTCCCAAAGGTAAAGATTAAAGCAAATCAGATATGAATAAGAGGAAGAGTTCATGAGAACATAAAGTAAAGAAGAAACAAAACTTCCCTTCTCCAAACAACAAAGCAGTTGAAAATTTGAGAAAAAAATGCAAAGGGGCTCATTTCCCTCCTCCTGCTCTTAGCTAAAAGGAGATGTGACTTAGAGACAAGTCATGCCCTCTCTTCCAGGGCTCAGAAATTGTTTCTTGAGTTCACTTTGGGAATCCCTTAATGTTCTCTGCCAAGTTCTGGTTGTCTGTCCCTGAATTGTTCAAATTACTTCATGTTGTCTATCATGAATGTGTCTCCATTCACACACAAAAAAGACAATGCCTCTCTTCCAGCTCTCATTTTCATAAAAAAGAACTGGGTACAGCAGAACCACTTATGCAGGAGTGTTTCCGTGTCATGATAACTACAATAGACTAGGATGCAATTCACTAGGATCAGACCTAGGACAAAAAGTTGCCTGCAATGGGGCTACTGAATTTGAGGTGATCTGTGATTTGTTCCTCACAACAACGGGTGATATATTCTGTTATAGACATATTGTGATTCACACAATGGAAGTAATTACAACATTAATGTGGAGCTATTGGCCACTGGATGCTTTGGGGGCAGAGAGAGCAAAAAGCAGTTGTAATACAGGGGCTTTTTCAGGACTTGGGAATTATCCTGAGTGACATTGCAATGACAGATATAGGCCATTTTATATCATCACATAACATGCAGAACTGTATGGGAGAGAGTGTGGTCTACAATGTGAACTATGGTCCATGCTTAGTGGCAAAGCCCCAAGATGTGTATATCTATTACAGGTGATGTGCCACACTGATGAAGGATGTATATGTGGGAGGTTGTGGGAGGTGTGGGAGGTGGGGCATATGGGTATCCCTATAATTCTTGTGTAACAATTATGTAATCTAAGTACCTTTTTTAAAATTTTTTAAATTATTTTTTAAAAGTGAGTAGAAGTTCTCTGTTACTCTTCAGATACGTGGATATGATCACACGCTTGATTTTTTACCTGATGTTATAAGTCACAGCGGTTTACACTTAGAGCTGTTAAAAACCCCTCATGATTGTAATTCCTGCAGGAAAATAATAACTGCTATTTTGGTCTAAAACACTTAGACCTTTTCCCCTTTTTGTCATTGAAATAATTATTTTTATAATGCAATTTTTAATAGCTTGGGTTTTCCAGGGAATATTACAATTGAGTTATATTACAAGAGACTGTTTCTGAATATTGATACCTAGTCATTTTCAAAGATTTAGAGGTTTTTAAACAATATTCCCCCTACAGTTTACTAAAAGGACTGGAACATATTACCCAACATCATTTAGTATCTGTTTCTCTGTGTGTGTGTGTGTGTGTATTAATCTTTCTGGCCTAAGCATTGCCTCCCACATTCAAACTAAACTTTCATACTTTTGAATACTTACTTCTTGTCAGATGAACATCCTTGTCAGATTCCTTTTTGTGATACTTAGTGCCAAGATGGTCAAAAGCAAAAGATGCTCAATAGCTAAAAGAAATCAGAGGTAAAAAGTTTGACCTTGTCTAAGGCTCTCCCTAGAAACAAATTTTCAGGCTTCTGAACTGATGTTACTGATTCTTCATTGCATGGTAAACACCACAAATTTTAGTTTCAATTTAGTGCTTAATTAAAGAATTTGTTTCGAGTGTCATAATTACTGTTTTGTTTGAGGAATGTCACAAGCCAGTAAAATAAAATAATCAATCTTCCCTTTAAAATCGATGATACTTTTGCCATGTTTGCTAAATTTTAGACACATCTACATTATTTCTTTATGACTAGAGCACAAACTGTCTTCTGGAGGAAATCATAGCCAACTAACCTAAGGGTGGATCAGTGGGAAAATGTATTTCAAAATGAGACTCACAGTATAAAGCCAATCCTTCAAGGTCAGTCTGAACTGCACACTGCAGAATAAGATAATAATACAAGAATGAAAACACATAAAGGTAAAAAAGTGAAAAGGTCAAATATTTTGTTCTCAATGAAGGCAAAGGCTTTAGGAAAATAAAACTTCCATTGATAGGCCAGCTCTCGTGTGCTTTTGCAGCCCGCTTTATAAGGAGAAGGTAAATGTCTCCATTGTTTCCACATCATGACAAAATGCTCATATTTGCAGTCCTAGTGACACTGATCTCAGCGGGCCTCTTATGCCACCAAAAGAATAGTTCTTTGCTGCCATTAGCACCTAATTGGCCCAGCAGCTAACCCAGAAGAGACCTTTCCTTCAGCGGTCACCGCTACCTGCTGTGATTTGCACCCACTGACACCCCAGCAGCTAATTCACCTTCACGACCTGTCAGCTTCCACTCGGGTCACTTTAACTCTGCCTCCTTTGTGACATGGATCTGGTTTTAAAACGGTGATAATCTAGGAAGCATTCCTCCTGGGATTCAGTTTTGATTATATAATCTGTCACAGACCCGAAGGACTTATAAACTTAGGTGGACACTGAGATCTCACCAGGGATAAGGCATTAGAAACCCTCACGTCATATACTTACTTGCTTCCCCTTAGAACCAATTCTGTATTTTTATTCTTGTACAAAAGCCTACAAGGAGGGCAGCAGTGTTATCAAAGGAGAGGGAGAAGCTTTTAGCCATTAGCCAAACATAATTTTACAAGTTAGTTATCCTCTGATCTAGGCACTAAAATCAAAAGCAAGCAGTTTAGAGTGAATGGTAATAGGAGCACTAAGTGATCTGACGGTGATAATCAGTGTGTCATGGCCCAATGTAAGCAAAAGAGAATACATAAATAGGAAGAGCCCTGTCCTCGTCTGTACAAATTTCACATACATTAAGCAGTGAAGGTACAATAATTACACAGTGTACTGGAGTCCCTGGCTCCTCGGTTACATATGTTCGCTTCGACACAGCACCAATTTCCACTCCAAACTCACAGCTAACTTTCTTGCAATTTTTTAAAACATAAATCCCTTATGCCAGCAGTTCTGTATATGTAATTTGGTAAGGAAATAGTAATCTTGGCTTAAAGCCAGTTGCCATCTTATGCTGGCCTGAACCCAGTCATGCTGAAAACGAATTCTCACCTTGTCTTACACAGGAACTACTGACACAAAGTATATTCATCTACACCCACCTGCACACTCTCCCGTGGAGT
>PVKH010020181.1:0-14657 GCA_004027955.1 Chaetophractus vellerosus | reverse complement strand
ATGTTCACCTGCACGGGAGTCTGCCCTTGTTGACATTCTATGTAATTAAAAGGGAAATAGAGTTCTTGAAAAGTAGGTCAGTTTAGCTCTGTGGGGCTCTTTGGGAGACGGGTAGCTAACCTAGGATGGAATGAGATTCGCACGTTGAAGGCAGCAGTGCTACGCACGAGGTCCCAACAGGGGATACGGGGAGCTTAGCTCAGGTGTGTACTAACATGGCTTACTGGGGGGACGTTTATGATATTTAAATCAAATAAAGCCAAAATTTATTTTAATTTGGTTTTAGGCTTAATTTCTTCCTGTAATTTCTTGGAGCCCTGGCTAAATACCTCTGGGCAATTATAACACTAGGAAAGAATGAAACTCACTTGCTTAGGTTGAACATTTTTATTCAGAAAATATGGGCAAAGGCAAAACTCTCAAGCTTTCCTGGGGAGACCAGTCAGCCAGTGTGTCTTCCTCAGTGGCAGAACATAACATAAGATGGGGGGATTCAAAAGATTTTAATTCATGATCTGGTACCATAGATCATTCTATGGCCCTGGGCAACTCATTTAGCCCCTTTGCTCTTTAAGTTTTTAATTCATTACAATAAATATGGGGTGTTCAGATGAATACATGGTGTAGCATAGTGTATTGGCTCCTGGAGTCCTGGATTAAAATTTTGGCTTAAAGAACTTAAAGTATAGTGTGTCAATTTTCTGTTGTTGTGCAATCAAGTATCCAAAATGTAGTGACTTAAAACAAAAACCATTTATTATTTCTCATCAGCCTAGGATTAACTGGACGGTTCTTCTGGTCTTAGCTGGGCTTACTCCTGCATCTGGGGTCAGCTTTGGGTTGGATAGGCAACCCTGCTCATCTTGGCTGGTCTCTTTCATGTTTGGTTGTTGTCTGGCTTTCGGCTGGTTTAGAATGACCTCAGTTGGGACAACTGAGCTCTTGTGGGTCATCTGTCTTCCCATCTGCCAGCAGGCTAACTGAGCTTCTGCTCATATCATGACAGTATTCCAAAAAAGAAAGCAGAAGTATGCAGACTCTTGACTAATGTGACACTTCTGCTACATTATATTGGGGGAAATGAGTCATGAGGCCAGCCCATTTCAAGAGGTAAGAAAATAGACTGTAGGGACTGCAAAGTCACATGGCAAAGGGGTTACAGGGAGACCAATAACTGAGGCCATTAGTGTATTCATATGGGGACAGCTCCAATTGAGCTATCACATTCACCTAACAAACATCTATTAACCTCTTAGTATGTTCCAGCCAGTACCCCAGGCCTCCGCTGCCTTCAGGAAGCTTCCTACTTAGCTGGGAGACAGACACAAAGGGATATACTCTATATTAACATGCATTCCTTCCTGCCTTCTTCTGACGTGCTAAGAGGCAAGTTTTGATGACATTCAATCCACCACATCTCCTAGTTTCTGAGCTAATCTAAACCAGATCTGGCCGACAGGTAAGACCTAGATCTTTGTCAACTCGGGGTGTACTTTTTTGTTTATTTCAAATAATTTCATTATACCCTTTTCCTCAGATCATTTGCTTCAGTAAAATGAAACATATTTTTGTCCCAAAGCAGAGCCCAGAGACCTTCATCAATCTTTCTGGGTAGTCTGAGACCTCAGCAGGCCACCTTTGTCTGTGTGCCCCAGATTCCTGTGCCTAGATCACAGTGCCCTTATTACTTCAGTGTTTTAGCTTTTGAAATGGTTCTGTGTTGACACCCACCTAACTCTTCCTGGAACGAAGGGCTCCATTTCACCCTCTTGCCTAGCTGTGGTTCTCTAATGATCCATTCCTGACAGTATTCCTCTTGGCCTACATTTGGGGGATCAATAGACTGTCTATAACTCATTACATGGGGAGTCCTGGCGCAGATGATCAGAAAGTAGGTCTTGTACATGGAACCACTAACTGATTCTCCTCTTTATCCCTGGTTCATGAGCCCTTCCATCTTCTCTGTATCCCTGCTCCTTGATCGCTGGGGCGAGAGGGATGAGCTGCCCTGGAAGAGACCTGAATGAAATTTCAGGAAAGGCATTAAGTAAACCAAAGGTCTTGCTGTTTTTTGTTTTTTTTTTCTGTAGCATATTATACAAATGTTTGATGTTTATATTATTTAAATTTTAATATTAAAGTTACTTAAAATTGAGCATGCAAAATATAGTTATTTTTATGTTCAGAGTATTTAAAAATTTATTCTGTGAGTCTTTGGAAAAGTTTGGTTTCTTTTGGGAACATTAGTCTCCTAGGGTCAAATCATTGTTATTCTCTAAATGTGGGAGAGCTCTGGGTGCTCACACAATGTGGATCTCTTCCCCTGAAGACCTGGTAGATCTAGATTCCCCATCTGCATAGACTACTGGATGGACTCCTTCCTTAACTCTGCCATCTTCTGTGTCTATCTTGGCCCTACTGACTGAGCTCCAGCACTGACCTTGAGTGGAGAAGTAAGGTGAGGATGGGAGAGTGATGCGATGCAGAGATAAATATATACACACACACACACACACACACACACACAAAGTTTTATTCACCAAAGTGAATGGTAGCTCAAGTATGATATACAAAATGGAACTCTGAGATATGAAGGTTCTTTCCTAAATTCTGTAAGAAATGAGTCTTATTACTTTATTGTCAGAAAGGGAACCATTTTGAATCATCCAATTTAAAGCCAGAAGAGCTGAGAGAGAATCTAGAAATCTTTCTGTATTTTATTGGAGCCTCAACCTGAAGACAAAAAGATATCTCAAAATCTGACAGATTTATCCCTTGAGAGGAGCACAAGTATAATGTAGTTCTTAGCCTGGATGGCAGAGTTCATCTAGGTACAGACAGGAAGGTTTGCTCGGGGATTGGAAGTGTGGAAAGTCACAGAGCCTGGCCTCCAGCTGTTCACAGGAATCTGTGTGCATGAGGGCGGGCGGGGGACGGGGAGCTGTCCTTTCCTACCTTTCCCACTTTTCCCCTGTGCCGCCAATATAGGCAGGAGAGCTGAAAAGTATTCATGTATCTCTTTAGCTTGTTTCCTTCCCTAGACCGAACTACTGACTGAACTATGCTTTCTAATTATGGAAAAAGGAAAGACTATTTCATCACCTCAAATAAATTCTGATCCTCTTTTATGTTCAGCCTCACTAGCTCAAAATCCAGCATGTAACTCTGTTGACATAATTGATCTGCAGACACTGAAGAGCTAAAATTTGTCTTCAGTACTAAGACACACACTGTGATAGGGATATGTACATGTAATTATCTCAGGTTTATAATATAGTGGCAGATAGAACTGACTCCACTTGTTTATATTTTACCACATAAATGCTAAATTAATAGAGTCTTAGAAAGAACTTTAAAGGCCATTTAGTTCAACATCTCATCTCACCTGGTGTGGGAAACTTACTTGGATGGCTAAGAGAATCCCTTCCATTCTCTTTGAGAGAGGTTTTCCTTGAATTGCAACAAAATCAACTGTACTTATAATTACTATTTTGGGGGTTATATTCTACTCTCCGGAGTTATCTTTAACCATTTTCCCACATGACTGTCTCCAGGTATATTATGTTAATTTCACATCTTCAAAATAAACAGCCTAGATTTCTTCAGCTGTTTCTCACATTAAATGATTTCCAGGTATTTCATACTGGACACTTGGTCAAGGCATCAATGATTAGTTTATCATTGTGTTCTGTTTACTGTCAAATATAGAATTATTGTCTCTCTTGTTCGATGTGCTGTCCTAGTAAAATATCTTAAGATTGCATTTATAGTCTTGGCAACCTGATTTCCCAAGTTTACAGTTATTTATGATCCAAGGTAAGTCAAGCCTTCCTCTTGCTATATTTGTGCAGTTGATATTAACTTTATCCCAATTCAATATCCTATCATTTGATTAGTTTGCTATCTTTCTAGCTTGCCTGTGTGTTGTTTTCTTAAACTTTTGAAATAATTTTAAACGTACAGGACAGTTGCACAAATAAAGCAAAACCCATACAGAGAATTCCAATATAACTTTGACTCCCATATAACCAGATCCACCAATTCTAACACTTTGCTACATTTGCCTTATCAGTCTATCCATCTATACATCAATCCATCCGTCTCTCTCTCTCTCTCTTTCTCTCTCTCTGTCTCTCACTACTTATCTACTAAACATTTAAGAGCAGGTTATATACTACTACTATCTTTGTGTATTTCCTAAGAATAAGGATATTCACTTAAGTAACTACTTTAAGTACAGTTATCAAGTTCAAGAAATTGAATATTGATATAAAGTTCAGTCTATATCCCTACCCATGTGTTTTTGAAGTTTGATTCTGACAGCTGATACTGCCATTATTCTTCACATCTTGTCATCTGCATGTTTTATGAATTGTTGAAGTATACTTCCCAAAGCTGTTGATAAAAATCCTGAATGAAACAGGACTTGGTAAGAATCATTTGGTTGTCTACCAGAGATCTCCCTCAAAGTTATTTCTCCATTATTTCATAAGGGTCTTTGTTGAGTGTCCTCATGAAATATGTGGTCACATTTGTGATCAGAAAATATTCCTTCTGAAGAAAAGGAAAGTACAGGGTTCATACCATGTGCAAAACATTGCTTCCAGGGTTTTTCTCCTTTTTTGCAAGTTCCATAAACCATGCCACATAGTTCCATAAACTACGCAAACATCTCTATTTTTTTTTTTTTTTTTTACAAAATCTGGACTTGCATTACATTTTCTGAGCCCTGGAAAAAATCCATTTGTCTCTATTAGTAATACTGCCCAGCTTAGTTTTGTAAAGATTTTTTCTCTTGTCTATTTCTGACTCTGGAGTTTTAACTTTTTCCTCTGTAATTTCTCATGCTATCTAGTCTCTCAAACCCTTTATCTATATTGACAATTTAGCCTTTAATATACCTGCAATCTTTTTTTCAATTTATTTTTTATTTGATAAGTTGCAGGTTTACAGAAAAATCATGCAGAAAACACAGAGGTCCATATACCTAACTACTCTCACACACAGTTTTTCTTATTATTAACACTTTGCATTGGTATGGTACATTTGCTACAATTGATGAAACAATATTAATATAATTATACTATTAGCTATAATTTTCTATAGTTTACTTTAGTGTTCACTTTGTTGTACAGTACCATGTGTTTTTTTTAAAGTTTTATTCTAGTGCATATATACAACGTAAAATTTCCCCCTTTTAACCACATTCAAATATATACTCCAGTGGTATTTATTACATTCACAATGTTGTGCTACCTTCACCACCATCTATTATCAAAACTTTTCCATCACCTCAACCAGAAACTTTATACCAATTAAGTATTTATTCCCCATTCCCCACCCTCACCCTGGCCCCTGTTTCTCTGTATTCTAATTTATTTATTTATTTTTTGTTACATATCCCTCCCCTTTCTGCTTGCTCTTGCTGTGTGTTCATTTTTTTTGTGTTCTTCTATGTCTGCTTTGTCTTCCCCTGCTGCGGCGACACGTGGAGTCAGCTCACTGCCGTGGGTGTCTTGCCCCGCTTGTGGGTGGGTCTGCTTCCGTTCATGGGCGGCTTTTGCTCTGATCGCAGGCGGCTCGCCCTGCCCGTGGCGGCTTTGCCCCGCCCACGGCGGCTTCGCCTTCTCAGGTGGTCTGCCTGCTAGGAGAGGTCCCTAGGAACCGAACCCGGGGCCTCCCATGTGGTGTTACCAGCGCCCTATCCACTGGGCTACAGCCAGCCCCTATTCTAATTTCTGACCCTGAATTTGCTTATTCTGATTATTTTATCGGTGAGATCATACAATATTTGTCCTTTTGTATATGGCTTATTTCACTCAACATGACATCTTCACCACATTGTCACATGTATCAGAACTTCATTCCTTTTTACAGCAAAATACTATTACCTTGTATGTACATATATGCCAGTTTTGTTTACCCATTTATCTGTTGATGGACACTTGGGTTGCTTCCATCTTTTGGCAATTGTGAATAATGCCTATGTGAAGATCAGTGTGCAAATATCTGCTTGAGTCCCTGTTTTCACTTCTTTTGAATACATACCTAGAAGTGGGATTAGTGGGTCATATGGTAATTCTATGCATAACTCTCGGAGGAACTACCAAACTGTTTTCCACAGTGGCTGTACCGTAATTCTACATTTCCACCAACAATGTACAAGAGTTCCTATTTCATCACATCTTCTCTAACACTTCCTATTTTCCATTTTTAATAGAGCCATTCCAGTGGGTGTGAAATAGTATCTCATTGTGGATTTGATGTGCATTTTCCTAATGGCTAATGATGTTGAGCATCTTTTCATGTCCATTTGTATATCTTCTTTGTCTTAAGTCTTTTGCCCATTATTTAATTGAATTTTTGTCTGTGTGGTTGAGTTGTTGGATTTCTTTGTATATTGGTCAGAAGGGAGACACCTAAAAAGATCTCAGCCCAGTAGGTGTTGCATTTGCCAGCAAAAGCACAACTCACACAGGCTCTGATGGAAAGACATTTTACACACACAGAAAAGAGACAGGGCAGGGTGAGCTTCACTAGTGAGCGTCTGTTCCCAGAGCCAGCAAGTCTCAATTCTTGGCTGAAACAAGGAGATGTTCTAAGCACGGCACTTCTCTCTTGTGTTTATGTGCTGCTGCAGTGGAAGAACCTGCTCCCGCCCTGTCAGGGACAGATATACCATGGGGTATGAGCTGGATGTCATAATACATACAAATCAGAGTAAGACTATCTCCAGTGAACATTTATATATGGTCAGGACAATAGGGTAATGACTGTACCAACAGTACCCCTGTCTACTAGGGGATTGGGTTTTATCCATCTAGGCTGATACACCTGGTCCTGAGCACAGGCTGTATTTGTAGGATCTAGGGAAAGGTGGCAGGTGACACTAAGACTGTCCCCTGCCACATATATTCTGGATGTTAAACTCTTATTTTCCCCCATGTTGTAAGTTGTCTTTTTATTTTCATGATGAAGTGTTTTGATGCACACAAATTTTTTATTTTGAGGAAGTCCCATTTATGTAATTTTTTTCCTTTTCTTGTTCATTGCCTAACACAAGGTCTTGAAAGTGCTTCCCTACGTTTCTTCTAGGAGTTTTATAGTTTTGGTTCTTTAATTTAGGTCTTTGATCCATTTTGAATTATTTTTCTGTGCATGGTGTGAGGTAGGTGTTCACTATCATTCTTTGGCATATAGATGCCCAGTTTTCCCAGCACCATTTTTCTTTTGAAATTCATATTTTATTTAGAGGTAATGAAAAATGCCTCCTATAAAGCCTAACTTGGGATAAGGAGAGCAATATAAAGAAGTAGTTGCTGCCTCCGCAGTGACATGAGACAGAAGTCTCTACTACCATTTTCCTTTAAACAATGATTTGTTATTATTTTTAAAAAGGCACATAATTTCTTCATGTTGTGTATGTAAAAGAATTCAAAATAAAAATGACTTCTAAACTCTACAGTCTCTGGTCAAATATGTGAGGTTCCTAAGATGTCACCGTCATATCAGTGACAGCCTTTGATCCCCAAGAGCAATAGCTCTGACAAAAGACTTAATACTCATCCAGAGTATCTGCTCAAGGAATGGAGAGACCTCAACCCTTAAGAGCCTGAACTTCCAGCTTCTCTGCTTCCAGCTTGGTCTGCAGCTCCACCTTTGTTCTTCTAGGATTCCTTCAACAGACTCTTGCTGGAGGAGTGTGTTACTCCCCTTTTCCAAGTATATTTCTCCTAGTAGAACCACATTTTCTCTTCTGACCACAAAAATCCCTTGAGGAATACCACCATATTTTTTGCCCATATGAATATTCTCCACAGACTGACGTAGCACTAAGTCAGCAAATTGATCAATGCTTCCGTCTTGAAGCAGGACCACATAATTATTCTACAGACTTCCTCTGAAGAGGTGCCCACAAGGGAGTACGGTCTCACTCAGAGGAGATGAGTTACTCATCGATGTCCTCGACAAGGCTGGTGGTGCTGAGTATATAGTTCATTTCTGAACTGCAATAATGTTGCAATGCACAGCAGCGTCAGGCCTGTGCATCTAACACCTTGTTCCTTCTGCTGCAGTCTCTGCCTTGGCAGGACCTGGATGGGACCCCAGACTGAGATCAGCACATACACCCCAGCTTTCAGCAGTCAGGGCCTGCTGGAAACACCTCCCAGCACCATCTTTTGAAGCGACCATTCCTTCCCAGTTGAGTGGACTTGGCGCCCTTGTCAAATATCAATTGGCCATAGATTTGAGGATTTATTTCTAAACTCTCAAAAGTTGATTCCATTGATCAATATATCTGTCCCTATGCCAGTACCAGGCTATTTTGATCACTGTGGCTTTGTAATAAGTTTTAAAATTGCAAAGCAGCAGTCCTTCAACTTTGTTCTTTTTCAAGATCCTTTAGGCTATTCCAGGTCCCTTACCCTGCCTATATAAATTTTACTTTTCCATTTCTGCAAAGAAGGCTGTTGGAATTTGGATTGGTATTGTGTTAAATCTGATATTGCTCTTGGTAGAATTGACATATTGACAAATTAGTTCTTCAATACATGAGACCAAATGTCCTTCCACTTATTTAGATCTTCTTTGGTTTCTTTTAGCAATGTTTTATACTTTTCCTTTACATCCTTGGTTAAATTTATTCCTAGATATTTGATTATTTTGGTTGCTATTGTAAATGGATTTTTTCCCTTAATTTTCTCTTGAGATTGTTCATGGCAGTACATATAAATACTACTGATTTTTGCATGTTGATTGTGTACCCTGTCACTTTTCTGAGTTTATTCACTCTAGTAGCCTTGTGGATTTTTCAGGATTTTCTCTATATAGAATCATGCCATCTGAAAATAGGGTTTTACTTCTTCCTTTCTAATTGGGATGACTTTTCTTTCTTTCTTTCCCTCCCTCCCTCTCTGTCTCTCTTTCATTCTTTTATCTTTCATTTTTTCCAAATTGCTCTGGCTAGAACTTCGAGTACAGTGTTGAAAAACAGTGGCGGCAGTGGTCATCTTTGTCTTGTTCCTCATCTTAAAGGGAAAGCTTTCAGTCTTTCCTCATTGAATTAGCTGTTGTAAATTTTAGTTATATGCCCTCTCTCTCTCTTTCTTTGTCAGTCTAACAAAAGCTTTGTCAGTTTCATTGATCTTTTCAAATGACCAACTACTTTTATTTTTGTTGATACTCTATTATTTTTTTTATCAGAGAAGCTGTGGATTTACAGAACAGTCATGCATCCAATACAGGATTCCCATATACTACCCACCACCAACAACTTGCATGGGTGTGGAACATTTGTTACAATTTATGATAGTACATTTTTATAACTGTACCATTAATTAAAGTCCATGCTTTAACTTAGGGTTCACTGTGTGGTTAAAGTTAACACCCTAAATCTATACAAATTATGTTTGGTTTGATACCAACTTAAATGTAATAGCATACAGTTTGTCTTGTATCCCTCTGTACCCTCACCTTTTTGGGTGTTCATGTTACACATTACATTTTTATTAATTATGGGTCCCTAGCCATAGATTTATGATCATTTTTTGTGCATTTGCATTTTAGAACCTGTAAGAAGTAAAAAGTGGAGTTGCATACCAAAAAAATATACAATACAGTAGTACTGGTATTTATAGTTACCTATACTCTTACTTCTACTGGAGGTCTTCATTTCTTAATGCCACTTTTATCAACTGTCTAGTAGCCTTTCCTTTTAGTCTGAAGAACTCCCTTAGAATAGTTTCTTGGGCAGGTCTAGTGTTGATGTACTCCATTAGATTTTGTTTATCTTGGAATGTCTTAATCTCTCCCTCCTTTTTGAAAGACAGTCTCACTGGATATAAAATTCTTGTTTGGCAATTGTTTTCATTCAGCACTTTAAATATTTGGATCCACTGTTGCCTTGCCTCTACATTTTCTGGTGAGAAACCAGCACTTAATCTATTAGGGCTCTCGTACTTAATATGTTGCTTTTCTTTTGAAGCTTTTAGAATTGTCTCCTTGTACTTGGCATTTGACAGTTTGACTAAATTGTTTCTGGACATGGTTCTCTTCAAGTTTTTCTCCTTTTGGTTCGTTGGGTGTTTGAATGTGTATATTCATGTCATTCATTAAATTTGGGAAGTTTTCTGCCATATTTACTTTGAGTATTCTTTCTTTCCCTTTTTCCCTTTCTTCTTCTTCTCAAACTCCCATAATGCATATACTGGTATGCTTGATGGTATCCCCTAGATCTCCTAGGCTCTGTTCATTTTTTATTTTTCATTCTTTTTCTTTTCTGCTCTTCAGCATGTATCATTTCAATTATCTTGTCTTTGAGGTAACTGATTCTTTTTTCTGGACGCTCCAACCTGCTGTTGATATACTACTTGGAATGTTTTCCATCAGTTATTGTGGTCATTAACTCCAATATTTCTATTTGGTTCCTTTTTAAAATTTCTGTCTCTTTATTGAGATTCTCATATTGTTCATTCATTGTTATCCTGCTATCTTTTAGTTCTTTCTACAGGTTTACTTTTATCACCTTGTGCATATTGAAGATTATTTTTTTAACATGTTTGTCTGGTATTTCCAAAGTCTGCTTTTCTTCTTTGATGGTTTCTAATTTTTATCTTGTTTCTTTGGATGGACCATCATTTCCTGTTTCTTTGTCTTATAATCTTTTTTTTACACATTGTACATATTAATATTTTAATGTGTTAACTCTGGGCTTTAGTCAGTAGGCTGTCTATGCCTTGAGTTCTATCCAGCTAGTGATATGGCAGAGATTTCCTTGAGTGCCAGGAGCTAAGAGAAACAAACAAACTATATTAGTCAGCCAAAAGTGGTGCTGTTGCAAAATGCCAGAAACTGGCTGGTTTTTATAAAGGGAATTTATTTGGGGGTAGAAGTCCACAGTTACCAGGCCATAAAGTATAAGTTCCTTCCCTCACCAAAGTCCATTGCCACGTGTTGGAGCAAGACAGCTGCCGACGTTTGCCAGGATTCAGGCTTCTTGGGTTCTTTTCTTTCTGGGGCTCCATTTCTCTCTGGGCTCAGCTCCTCTGTTTCCTCCACAAGGTCAACTGTGGACTATGAGGCTCTCTAGGCTTTGCCTCTCTCCACAAGGACAGCTGTGAACTGTCAGGTGCATGGCTTGTCTCTATCCCGGGGCCTTCTCTCCTTCCTCACCACCAAGCTCCTCCATCTGCCCACCTCCCAGGACTCCGCATCAAAACTCCAACATCAGAACTCCAACTTAAAACTCCAATTCTGTCCTTTGCCATATCTTTTATCTTTGAGACCCCACCCACCAAGGGGCAGGGCTTAATGCCCTACTGATGTGACCCAGTCAATGCCCTAATCATAACTTAATCACGCCCAGATGAACAGACCAGTTTTCAAGCATAATCCAATATCTATTTTTGAAATTCATAACTATACCAAACTGCCAAACTGCTACACAAACCAATGCAAAAATGCCTTTCACTGTCTTTGCAAATTGGCTTTCTGTTGGTTGGTGCTACCCTTCAGAGCCATCCCATTAAGAAGACCAGCCCAAGGTGAAAGTAAAGTACAGGTCCTCTCCATCTTTCTAAGCCTATATCTTATCCTGGGCTTCTGTTTGCTTGTGGCCTTAGGAATTCAACTATTTACAGGAATATAGATCTCTGCCCTCTGTTTCCTATGAAATAGACTTTCACCCCTTCCTTGGAACTGTATTGTATGTCCTAAAGCAGGTAGTCCTTTGCCTCATGCTGTATCAACTTTATTGTTTCCTACACTGCTTTAAATGTCCTCAAGCTGCTTCTGTCTGTAAGGCACATTCTGGGAGGGCAAGCCAGAAATGAGTGTCCTGCTTCAGTCTTTCAGGCTGCTACCTGATAGATTGGTACTGACATACAGGTACCCTGGTATGCACAAATGGGTTATTCTTCTCCCAGTGGAACAGGGCTAGGAACCCTTAATGTAGTATAGTCTGGCTCCACACAAAGCTGTGAAAGGGGTAGAGAGGGGCTAGCAAGGGTGTATGACCTTCTACCATTTTTAAAGCTGTACTTTCTTGATTTGGCACTCATCCAGTTATAGAAACCTTTTAACTATTTTCTGGAGTTTTGAGGATGATAGCTCTGGTAGTTTTTTCTAGTTGTTCAAAGATTCTTTGAGACAACAACACCCAGAAGCATCTTATGCTGCTTATTTTGGTTGACAAAAAGCCAGAACTGGAGTCTTTATGTTCCTTTCCCACCATTCTATATTCCCCTTAATTCTCAGCTTTCCAATCTTTATGGCTCCCATCTACAGGGTTGTTTGAAAAGAGAGTTTTGAGAAACTTGGTGAATCTGCTATTCCTTGTGGTTGAAATGAAGTCATGGCTGAGGATGAATATGACAGCTACTTAAAGACCACATAACATTCTGTAACATTTGGACACGTCAACCATGGTGAATGCTTTTGTCTGACTGACTATAACTAGAATTCAGGCATAGAGATAGAAGTTGCTTACATAAATGAGGAGACTAGTTTTAAGAAATAACTGTGGTAAATAAGGAGCCTTATACCAGGGTAATAAAAATTGTGTTTCTCATCTCTGTTTTTACTTGGGCTATACTTGGCTAAATTAAATTTTTTTAACTAGTAAATTGTATTACCTTTGGTCTGGTTATGCCAGCATAAGCATCATCTAATTGAGTTAAAGAATGGGACTTTTCTATGTTGTTATTTCGCCAACTGAGAATTAACTGGGAAATGAGTTCCTAAAGAGAGTTTTCTGGATGTGATGATACTGGATACTGGTGATATTGGATAAAAGTTGGAAAAATGGATAGTAGCATTGAGAGAGGAAATAGAAAAATATTAAAATATTTATGATGACAATTTTAATATCTAACATTTATTGAAGTCTTATGTTCTAAAAATTGTGCCTTCTCATTGAATTCTCATAATCTTATGAAGTTGTACTATTATTATCACTCTTTGACAGATGAGGAAACTGAGGCACAGAAAGGGTTTTGTTGTTGTTCTTGCTGTTGTTTTGTTTTGTTTTTAACCAGGATCAAGCAGCTAGGAGCTGGTGGAGTGGTAGGTAGTTGGTCTAGGCAGTCTGGCTCTAGAGTTGTGCTGTTTATTACAGTAACCACTGAGCACATGTGGCCATTGAGCATCTGAAATGTGGCTAGTGTGAATTGAGATGTGTTATAAGGACAAAATACAAACCAGGAATTAAAGATTTTTTATGAAAAAAAATAGTATAAACTATACCATTAATAATTTTTATATTGATTTACATTGAAATGATAATATTTTGGATATATTGGGTTAAATAAAATATATTATTAAAATCTAAATTCATCTGCTTATATTTTAATGTGGCTACTACACAATTTAAAATTACATGTTTGGCTTGCATTATATTTCTATTGGACATCACTGCTCTAGAGCTTTATCTTAAGGACTGCAAAAAAAAAAGGTTGATTTTGATAACATCTATAAGGATGGACAGGAATGAAGAAAGGTACAGAGTGGGGCAACTTGGTAAGTTGACTTGTGTGCTATAAGGAAATGAAGCTGCTTGTAGAAAATATTCCAGCTGGAATCTGGCAAGGCCACAGAGTCAGTTTTGGGTGACTTTGAATGGGTTAATTTCTCCTTGAAATTAAAGGGAAATATGTGGCCAAGAATAAATCACTAGCTTTAGTTCTGATTGGCTAGTGCGGGTCCCATGGCAGTTGTTAAATATTTTGAATGTCTAATTTTATGTAATTTGCACTATAAGGTATTATGATGGGTGAAAGTAGTATTCTTCAGAATAACTTTCAGGGAGAGTACTATATTGTTCAAAAGAAATAGCTTGAAAAACCCACTTAGGATAGAAGCTGAAAGTTTGAGAGGCTTCAGAGTAGGGAATCTGTTCTGCTTGATATGGAAAAGAATTACATGAACAAGGATAAAAATCTATCTGGGTTTATCTATAACTATCTATCACTCGATAAATCTATCAATCTACCTACATACCCATCCATCCATCCATCTCCAAGGGAGGAAGACAGGGACATGGATGGAGCCAGGGGAATGGTGAAGTATCTACTCCTTCAACAATATGATCCTTCTTTGGGTCTACCCAAATCTTTTTTAAAATTACTAAGCTTATAGAATTGATGAAACATGGATTTTTTTCCCTTCTTTGTAGAAACTGGTTAATGTTGAACTTTGAATTTCAGTTGATCTGGGTGGAACAGTTGCAGACAATCAGGGCAGACATAGGAACTTAGAGACAGACCGAGAGAAAGTAAAATACAGGGATTGTAAAAGTTTGGGAAGGATAAGACTGCCACAAGTGGGGGCACTAGCTAACATATGAGCTACAAGTAAATACTTAGAACCTTAAATACCTGATGCATATATTCTGATAGAAGTGTTCGTAGGGAAGAGGAACAAAGAAAGAGGGCTAAGAAATCCTAAGGCTTTGGAGGAGAAATCACCCATGCTTTCCACGTGCCAGGATGGAAAGGGACCAAATTACATGGCACCATTTCTCATTTAGGGGTGTTTTATCACAGCCCCTGTGGATCTTGAAGACACCATTGTAGGCCTGCCTACTCCTGGGTTATTGCTGTGCAGAGGTTTTAGGGGCATTGCAGGGAACTTTGGTGCAGTAGAGTGACTTCCTTAACTTT
>PVKH010020180.1:0-14656 GCA_004027955.1 Chaetophractus vellerosus | reverse complement strand
AATTTCCCTACAGATACTCACCTTCACCCCTCCTCTAGTCCATTTGCTGCATACATCGTAAACTATAATACCAGATTATTCCTCTTTATGCCTGATGGAAAGGCAATCAAAATCAATACACTTTCATCAAGCACATATTATGTGAAGCTGTTGTAGTAGACCAGTAAGTGCTTTTCCATATGAGATTGCAAAAAGCTTGAATCTGGAATTCAGATAAGATGTGTGCAAATTTTTCTAAAACAAGGTAATACATATAAGTATCATAAGAGAGTTCAATCAAAATGCTGTAGGAGTCTGGGAGGAGTTCATTTCCCTCCTGGTGACCAGGAAAGGGTTAGAGAATGACTGTGCATACAGGCTGTCCCTGGAGGGCCAATAGTTTTGTGGTTTATAGGGGACAGGAAGAAGCAGAAGAGCACAGACAAGAGGAGGCTATGAGCAAAGAAAATCTTGGAGACCAAGAAATGCATTACATTACTGAACATCTTGATTTATTTCAGCACAAGGAAGGATCTGCGCTTTAGATGAGCAAATTTGGTTAGAGAGAAAACATAGTGAGACTTTAATGCTCATATAAGGAAATTTAGAGTCTGTTCTTCAGTAAATGAGGCATAGAAGACCGATGAACTGTGTGGATTACAAAAGGGACCAAGAGCACAAAGCAAAGAAGTTGTGGACTCTGAGTGAATGACTAGAGGGACAGCAGATAGACTCTGCCCCACTTCCCTCTAGCTACACGGACTATGTTATCCTTTCCTTCTGATGTAAAAGGCATAGTGCACAAATTACATTTCCCTAAAATAAAGGGAGTGATAATATTAGTACCTTTTTCATTCGGTGGTGGTAAGGATTAAAAGAAATTAGGCATAGAAAGCACTTAGTTCAATAATTTGCACATGGTAAAATAGCAAATCCTCAAAAAGGTAACCTATTATTAATATGAACATTAAAATATTTTAAAGATAACCTACAGTAACCTGTTTTCTTATTATAAGCAGGGAATTTTAGTTACTACTCAGCTTTGTTTAACTCTCCAGAACAATTACCTGTCATCTCTCCCCATAGCCCAGCATATAAATATAAGATACTATAGATGTTAATACATACATGGGAAAAAGTTTGGGAAAAACATACACCATCCTGCTAATCTGCTAAGGGAGATTTTCTCTAAGGGGTGGGATTATAGAGGACTTTCACTTCCTATAATAAACATTTCTGAGATATTTGTACTTTTTAACAAGTAATAACTACTTTCATACTTTGAATATAAGAATGAAAAAATAAAAATATATACCAAAACAACTATTTGTTAAGCTGTAGTTATTCCCTCTCATTTACAACATGTGTGTGTCCTCTATATATTGAAGATTATGTTCCTTCTTGGAATCATGTTCTGGGGTATGCAATGCTTTATCTAGATTTCTCTTATATCACTGTTCATCCCATCAGAGGTAGAAATAGAAGCAGAAAAATGGAAGAAGAAAAGGCAGAAAGTTTGAAAATAAGTAAATGATTTGACAAATTTCCTGTGAGCTTTTTAATACCATAGGAATTCTCAAATGTTTATTCAGTGGTTTATCTGACGATAAATTCTTATCAAGTACATAGACCTTTAATCAGGTCCAGTAAGTGAGTTAGCTCTTTCCAACTTTTCCAAGGAGAATTTCCATGCTTTCATCCAATTGGTTTGAGTTAAAAGCAAACTTTGACATAATGTCATCATACAACTATTCTTTGTATTATATGTACATATATCAATTTCAAAGGAATATTTTAGTGTTTAAACTTAAAAATCTATGTTTTAACTTTAAGAAGTCTCTCTATTGATCATTCTATAGGTTTTGTATGCAGTGTCATTAAAATATTTGCCAAATTGGTTCAAAGGTAATCACTTCAGCAGTTTTCCAGTAATTGGGTTTAATTAGCCCCACACCTGCCATTTTAACCAAAGAAATCATTTGGTGCAAGGGAAAGCTAAATTCCTATAAATCTGGTTGGTTTCCACATTACAAATATCCTGCTAGACCTGAGATTTATTTTCTCAAAAAATTTAGAGTTCCAACATTGACACTCTTAGAAAGAATTGCTTAAGCCATTTGGACCGAGATATTTATGTGAATGCCTTTAGGATGCACATCTGGTTAGTGGCAGGGTCTGGACCAGGACCCACTTCCCCTTAGGCTCCCTTCCAATGCTCTTTCCTCCTCACTGGTGTTTTTTGTTTTTGTTTTCAGAGTTTACGACTTTTAATTTGTCCCAAAGACACAGAAGCAAAAATCATAATAAAACATTCTGCTTTCCTTTACACCCCTCCAATGCAAAAATCTATACGTAGGGAAAAAAAATGTTTTTTTTTTTAATATGGGCTGCAACTTAATATAAATTCAAAACTTACAGATAAGGTTAGGTTAGCTCTATCACTCATCTCTTTAAAAAGTCAAAAACAGCAGGGTGTGTCCCTTGAAATGTTATCTATAGGGATTTCCAAGTAGACCTCAGGACTGTATACTGTCTTGGAACACCCTCAGAAGGCTCTGTCATCGATGAGGTAACAGAGTAAAAACCCCAGAGTCCTTCTTTCAAATGGAAGAAGGATAGATAGAAAGGGACAGAAGAAACTATCCATACTTCATCTTCTTTCCTTGTGGCTTGTGGCCTCCTCCTCCTCTGTCTCCTCAGAAGCCTCCTCGCCCTCCAAAGCCTCACTGGTTTTTATGCTCAGAAAACATTCCCACACTCACTTAACCTTAACCCCATTTCTTTATGCCACATTTATTATTTAACCTCTGCAATACACAAGATACTGTCTTCGAATAGGAATCTCTTTCAAAGGATTTTACAGGAAGAGGTGAGAAGTTTTCTTATTCTTATTATTGTTATTTTAACACATAAGCTGCCTCCTCTTCACTTTTAACAATTAAGTCTTAGCTGCTATGCTTCAGACATGACACTGAGTTTGTTGTAGTTTTAACAGAATGCAGGCTGTGGCATGGTCATTGGAATTAAAAGTCAAGCTGCTCTGTAAAGTCAGATGAGAAAGAAAGTAAATGTCTCTGGTTTCTACTCTGGTGTCCAACTCAAAACCTAACTCCACAAAACAAGATGATTTTTTCTATCTCCATGACCTTGATCAAATTGGAGCTAATACTTTGTGGTTAACATAATTATTAACTGTGAACAGGAATCCATTACTTCTAGACTATTGGTGCCGAAGAACAGGTGAACAACATGCTTTCGTGTCATGTACACTCATTATGCCATATGACCTTTCAGTTTGCAGCTGGCTTATTCTCAGATATCTACAATAACATTTCTCTTTAATAGTTTTGACACATTTTATAGTATATGATAGGAAAGGTCCTCCCTCTACTCCACCTCGCCCCAGGGAAAAAGAAAAAAAAAGCTTTTACAACGGCTGGAGAGAAAACTCTCTTAGATTCTTCCAGAATCTACAGAGAAATTAAGACAACCTTAATTATTTTGAATATTCTTTAAGTACAGAGTTCCAGAAAATTTATCTGAAAAAAAAAAGTAGATATAACACACTTAAATCCAACTTTGAAGGACTTCCTTATAAAATTGCACTACTTTATGTAACAAGTTTCCACTTAGGTTAATTATTTGAAAATTGATTTAAAAAAGAAGCCAAGAAAAATGGTTTCTTCTTGCATTTATTTAGTAATGACAATTTCTGCATCTGGCCACTCAATGCACATTATTAGATTTATTCTTCAGATCTTCAGGTATGGACCCAGTCAATGGGTCTTGGCATCCATTAAAGTCGGCATTCTTTGAGAGGCATTTTCAAGGAAAAGGAACAGACAGTTTCTCTGAGGAATGTCTCTTGGCAAAGGACTTTGAAGAGCCTTATTAACCACATTCAGAAATTACTCTTCCTCACCATTTAGAGCAACGTTTTACATGTGGTTCATGTGAATTATGGTTGTATCAAATCAAATAAAACTAGAGGAGGTGTAATGGCCAAAAATCTAGTAGTTGTACTTTTCTTTTTTAAAAATCTGGAAAAGAATTTTTTAAAAAATAAATGGGAAATAAAACAAAGAAGAAAAGAAGAAAACTTTATGATATACTTAATCTCTGTGCTTTCAAATGCTAAGGAAATGAAAGTACTTATCAAGTCTACCCAGTAATTTGGGCCACACACACCATATTACAATATGTATCATTTAGATATTGTAAGATTTAAATTGTATGTGATATATTAACTACAAATGCCGCATGTTTATACAGCCTTTTTCTTGGAAATAAAACAAGGAGAGGATAAACTGTGCTTGGCTTTTATTCAGTTGAAGTTAAAATGTAAAATGACAAGTTAGTGAAATTGATCCAGATGCCAGAGCAGGGGCTGTCTTGGGTTCCCAAGCCGGCAAGATCCAGAGAAGAACCCATGCAACATGCTTTGCCTCACTGTGGGGCTGAGAAAGAATGCCTACAATGGAACTTCGATGCACTGGTAACCTGCATCATGTATATGCCAAGTCTAAGGAGGTATAGTCTTCCTGAGAGTCTGGTTTGGCACATTCCACCCACATTCCAGAGTGTCAAAATCAATCTTATGGAGTGCAGATTGGGATTGCCCAGCATACAGTCTACCTGCAGCTTCCAGCAGTAATTATGAGTAATAACCTGCTGCTTTCCTCTAAAGTACAGATGCTCTTAATCCTCTGCCTTTCCTCATGATACAGATTCAGCCTATCATCTAAGCCATATCTTCTCCTGGAAATTTTCCTAGGTTTTACTTCTTACACATTGAAATCCTTTGGGGATCTCTGGGTGTGAGTCATTAATTTGCATTTTTAACAAGCATGCCATCTGATTCCGCAGCCTAAACATATTTGCAGAATTGTCCTACAGTAAAAGTGAAAGCTTTGCAGAGTTTTAAACAGAGAATTGACAAGTTCTAAGTTGTATTTTAAAACAATCACTCTGGTGGCTCTATTGAGAATAGACTCTGGGGCTGTGGGAGTGGGCAGTTAGAATCAGACTCACATAGAGTTTTTTTGGCTGTAATCCAGGCAAAAGTTGAGAATGACTCTCTTTTGGTGGTTGAAGTGAAGGTAGTTAAGATTAGTCAGATTCTGGATATATTTTGATGGTAAACAACAGGAATTTCCTGACAGATTAAGTGAAGATGTGAGAATTAGACTCAAGTATGACCCCATGGTATTTGCCTGAACAACTGGAAGGATGGAAGTGCCATTAAATAAGATGAGGGAGGGTCTAGAGGAAGTATGTTTTAAGGGTGAAAAAAGACCAGTTCCAGTTTTGGAAATGATGAGTTTGAGATGATTATTGAACATCCAAGTGGATTTGTCAAGTAGGCATTTGGACATACAAGTTTGATGTATAGAAGAATTCTGTGCTGAAAAGATAAAAATTTGGTAGTTTTTAGCATATAGATGATATTTAAAGCTATGTGAGGGGATGAGACTTAAAATATATTTGGGCTCACATCACATCTTGACTTCTTCCCAATCCTACTCGTTCCCTCCCTTTCACAGGTGTTGGTCCCAGGCTACTCCTTAATAAAATTCTCCATGCTAAATACTATGGCAGAGTCCACTTCCCAAGGAACTTAAGCTGAGACATCTTTTAATTAACATTATAGTTTAGTGCTTTCCTTGATAGCTAAAACCTAATATATCAAAATAAGATCTATATTCTATCCAAGTCAATTCTTTGATTCTTACCAGTAAATGACTCAAAATTCCAGACTCATTTTTATTCATTCATTCTTCCTTTCTTTTATTCCTTTAACCAATATTTATTGAGCATATACAATGAGCCAGTTATCTTTCTAGACTCTATAAGACTAAGGACTACCTATCAGTAACTAACTAAATGAAAGTAAAGTTAGTTACATATGAACTAAAAACAAAACATAATTTGAGTTTATTGAGGCCTCACATTGAATAGTCTACTAAGGAGTATGAAATCACAACCACTTAGCATCAGAGCTCATATTTGGCATTCAGATTCTCAAATTGTAGAAATTAGAACAATTTGGTAGCTGAACCTTTTATTATTGGTAAATTATCAATAATTGTTGATGGTTATCGATTGCTCCTAGCCATTTTTTTAATTACTGTTAGGATTCCCTTTTATTTATCATCACCTTGTGTTATTATTGTTTGGCTCCAATTCCCTCTTATCATTAAGTTGTTTTTCACTGGAAAATAAGACCACACAAGGTAGGTAGTTCATGAATTATTTGCCTTATTCAAATGGGCAACAGTTAAAATAGCTTGAGAACTATTGGTAAGATATGATTATCAACAGATTGGGAGATCATCAATCTAGCATCATTTCAGAGGAAATTTATAACCCAAAGTGTCTTCTGCAAACTAGATACAATATTCCAAATTTATAGATGCAATACTTGGGATAGTGCAAGACAACCTAGTTGATCCGAGTATAAGTGAGAAAAAAACAAAAAGATAAATACTTTATATGGTATTACTTAGGTAGAAATTGTGTTAGCTTTACTCAGTCCAAAGTATCATCTATCTGCAAGCAAGGCACAATGAAAGAGGTAAATTTAGAGAGTTTAAGGGGAGCGCTAAAGGATAGTTGATAATGTGCACTCTAATGATGTCCTTTTAACCCTAAGAGTGGGTTTTGGAACCTTATTCAAAGCAGCTGCCCTGTATACTAATTGTATCAGGAAATTCCTTTGAGTCCTGCCTTCCTGCTTCCTGTAACATGTCTCCAAAGTTCTGGGCCTTTCAACATGTCACTGCCCTTGTCCTCTAACCCTGAACAGCCTAAATCAAGAACAACTCAGGAACCCCAGAGAAATTTTTAGGAATTCCAGTCTCCTACCCCTAAATCCAAGGCTGGAATCCCAGCCTCCCACTTGGTCTAAAAAGGGAAATCAGTCAGTCAACATGAGTTAAGAGTGTGGAGGGCTGGGTGAGGTGCCAAACTAGGGGAATTGAAGCAAGAAAGAGGGCTGAATGAGGTGTTGGCAAAACAAAGTGACAAGAGGGCAAAACAATGGTGAAGAAAAAGGATGAAAAGTAAAGAAAGCAGCCAGGCTCAAAAGACTATGAGGCCACAGTTACAAGTATGTCTCAAGGGGAATATCAGGAATTCATTATTTCACCTCTAAAATAAGGACAGGATGTTCTTGGGAGCTGCTCTAAACTCAACAAGAGATAAGAGTAAACACTTTGTAATTGTGTTTTCTTTCATAAAGGCTTTGAGGCATCAAGTTTAATTAGAATAAAAGATTATAGTTTTTGAAATCTCTAACTGAAAAAATCCCAAAGACATCAGAAATCCTAAAAAGACTATTGGTAGGTTGTGTTTAAAGTCTGTGGGATTTAAATGATGAGTTCAGTGCTATAGTCAAGTGCAATTCACACTGAAGACCTGCTAGATGGAGTTCTTGAAAAGCTGTAGCTATTGAGGAGTGCTTGACACCTACAGCTTCTGCTAGTCCAAGCTGAAGCACTGTTTACTTTATATGAGCCAAGACGTGGCACCTTTAGGAAACCAAGTTCTTCTAAGACAAAGGGAAATTTGGCCCATTGTGAAGGCAGAAGTAAGTTAAAAAGTAAAAATGGTAGATGGCTTCTTTGTCATCAGTACTTTTCTTCTCAAGAATTTCTTTCAACATGTACCTGCACCAGAAAACCCTTTATCCTCCTCACAGCTTGCATGCCCATTCTCTCACTACTGACATATAATATCTGGTATCTTCTTTCCTCAAGGTTTCTTTTACTATTCTAAAGACAGCACCCAGCGGCCTCCTAGGAACATTAGGCTGAGTGAAATATCTGCTGTAGTATATCTCAATTTAAATTATATATATATTTTTTAAAAAAAAAAACTTTTTTTTCCCCTCCAACCACAAAATTTATAGAAAAAAGTCTCAAAATAGTCACCCATATTTTCTGGTTCTCATTTCTTTCCAATTTTCTCTTTCCAATGAAGCTTTTGTTCCTACTACTTCTAAACAATGAAACCAAGTTGCCAAATCCAATGGACAATCCTCATTCTCATCTTACTTAACTTTTAACATGGATGATCAACATCTTCCATCTTGAAAATGGAAACTACTGTTTCTTGCTTTTCTTATTGGCCTTTCTTTCTCAATCACTTTTGCTAGTCTCTCTTCATCTTCCTGACTCCTAAACAATAAAGCATCTCCAGAGCTCAGTCCTTGGACCTCTTCTATTTTGACAGTTACTCCTAAAATTATCTCATTCAGTCATGGAAGTAAATACTATCTCTACCCTGATGACTTCAACTTACTGATCACTCCAGCCTTGAATGTGTCCAGGAATCCCAACCTATGTATTCAACTGCATTTTCTACGTCTTCACTTGGATTTATAATAATCATCTCAAAACATATCTAGAATAAAATTATTGATTTCTCCCCCCAAATCTATTTCTCTAACAGTTTTCTCCATTTTAGCAATGGATATTTTGATCTTTGGTAAGGTCAAAACATTAGAGTCATATCTGTCTCTTCTCTTCTCTCATGCTTTATATCCACTCCAATTAAAAGTCAGCTATATCGAGAAGCCAATGTGGCTCAGTGGTTGAGCTCCAGCTTCCCACATACAAGGTCCCGGGTTCAATCCCAGGCCTTGGCACCTCAAAAAATAAAAAATTTAAAAAAGTCAGCTATACTTTCAGAAATATTCAAAATTGAAGAATTCAATCACTTCTCACTAACTGAACCATTACCACTCTGGCTCAAACCACTGACATCTATTCCTATATCACTGCAACAGCCTCCTAGCTGATCTCTTTTCCCCTATCCCTGGTTCCCAATGGCCTTTCTCATCCAAAGAACCTCTAAACACCTAAAATCAGATCATATCAAAGTGAAAAGGCTGCAATGTCTTCTTACTGCACCCAGAGTTAAACTAAAATTCTTACCATGGCCATGGGTCATATTCTATAGTCTATCTAACCTCATCTCTCCCCTCCTTCACTTGTCTACTCTAACACAACCACACAACACTGGCTTCCTTGTTCTTCCTCAAACACATGAAGCACCTTTCTGCCTCAAGGGAAATTGATGCTCCTTCTGCCTGGACCAGCCTTCCCACAAATATCAGCACTTTCTTCAGAACCTTATTCAGCTCTCACCCATCACTTTGTTAGTGAGGCCTTTCTTAATCTCCCTCTATAGAAGATAAATGTCCTTCCCCATTTACCCTCTATGGCCCTTACCCTGCTTTACTTTTCTTGAGAAGTTTTATTACTGCCTGGCATATTATATAAGTAATTGTTGATTATCCCTTGTCACTGGAGTAGATGAACCACAGGTAAATATTTTGTCTCTGTTGTTCATAGCTGTATCCTTATTACCTGGAATAGTGCTTAATAAATACGAGCTTAATTATTTATTAAATAAATAATGAACATAGTTGTAGCAGTTTGGCAGTCTGATAGAGTTATGAATTCCAAAAATAGATATTGGATTATGCTTGTAAACTGGTCTGTTAATCTGGGCATGATTAAGTTACAATTAGGGCGTTAACTGGGCCACCTCAGTAGGGCATTGAGACCCATCCCTCGGTGGGTGGGGAATCAAATATAAAAGGCATGGCAAAGAACAGAGTGGGAGCAGTTTTTGAGCTGGAGTTCTCATGTTGGAGGTTTGATGCTGGAGGCTGGGGAGGCAAGCAGATGGAGGAGGTTGGTCATGAAGAAGGAGAGAAGGCCCTGGGATAGAGATAAGCCATTCACCTGAGAGTCTACAGCTGGCCTTGTGGAGAGAGGCAAAGCCTAGAGAGCCTCATAGTCTACAGCTGACCTTGGGAAAGAATCAGAGGCACTAAGTACAGAGAGAAACGGAGCCCTGGGAAGAGAGGAACCCAAGAAGACTGAACTCTCACAGACTTCGGCAGCTGTGTCACCCCATGTGGCAATAGACTTTGGTGAGGGAAGAAACTTATGCTTTATGGCCTGATAACTGTGAACTTCTACCCCCAAATAAATACCCTTTATAAAAACCGACCGATTTCTGGTATTTTGCATCAGCACCCCTTTGGCTGACTAATACAATAGTTATAGAGTCTATTTAATGCCAATTGCAGTTCCTTCTTTACTCATTGATGCTGCTTCCTTAATCCAGTTCCCAACACCACAGGTTATCTCTGAGTGCTGGTTCAGATGCTCTTTCTAATCCCTCATGCCCCAAGAATATTTCTGTCATATGGTAAACAGCAAAAAGAAACCAATTGAAATTTATTTGTTCAATTATCAAACTGGTCCAGCTCCATTGCTAGGCACTGGTGATCCAACGATGAATGCCTTAGAAAACAGGCTGTCAACTGTTTAGTTAGGTAAGAAGGACAAACCAACTCTTGCAATACATTATCACAGCCCCGAAATAGAGTGCATACAGGGTACTATGGGAGCATAAAATAGCACACTACACTTAATGAGGTAATCAGAGAAGGAGGAAGTGAAGGATCTCAAAGAGCATGAAGAGTGACAAGTAACAGGGACAGACACTCCAAATATAATACATAATTTGTCAGAAGAGTCTTTGGTGGCATTAAGAAGAATATCGTATAAGAAATAAGCTGAAGAGTAGAAAAAAGTCGAGTCAGTAATAACTTGTATGCCATGGTGAAAGAGTAAAGATTTTATTTTGAAGTTGACAGGAAAGAATTGAAGTGGTTTAAGCAATGGAATGAAATGACTAAGATCTAGTCTGGCCCTGCCCCTCACTAACCAGGATTTAGGTCAAATTATTTGATGCAATTACTATCCAGTTGCTTTAGCCAAAAAAACCTTTATTCAAACAAAGAGCATCCAGAACCAACACATAAATCATATAAAAGCAGAACACTGTGGTTGAAGATTTGCCTGCTTGGCTCCCTTTCCTTCTATGCAGCAGCCACTGCGGCCCCTCCATGAAATCCCCAGGGATCCGTAGATTACAGGATAAAAGCCATTGGCTTTACTTATCTGTTTCCTCATCCTTGCCAAATTCTATAATCTCTATAACCTCTAGAAGGATTAAAATATGCTTTCTCTATGCAGCCTTACAGAGTTGATTGTCCCCTAAAGGTATTCTAAAGCAATCTTCTTAGATCACTTGATTGTACTTCAATTTAAAAAGTTCTTTCAAAGAATGACTTTTTATTTAAAAGGGCAGTATCCAGACATAAGTTTTACACTTAACACAAGAATGTCATTGCCTCTTAACCAGGAGTGCATATTAAAGCCTAAGTCAAAGGCTGAAGCTGTTAACCAGTAGCAGCACCAAATTATGCATCAAACTTAGAGTTGCCCAATTTTGATATCAGAAAATCTAGACAATGGGATATTATTACCCTTCAGGTTTATTCTTCTTGGGTACTATAAGCCAGATGTCATCTTTTAATGAAAGTATTCCTTCTCTTTTTGTTGTTCAACATCTAAAAGAAGTCTCCAGCTGTGTGATTCTACTAATTTCACAAATACTATACTGGAGAAATACTTCAACTTCTCCATTATGAAAGCTGAGAAGAGACATTTGGAGAGAAGGTTAGGAGACTGCAGCATCTAAAATTGCAAATAAGGTGGAATATACTGAGGTATCAAAAGATGTGTGCCATCCCCATCCACATTGTCCCTTCTAGCATGTAGGACATTCTGCCATTTCTGCCTAAGCAGAAATATGATGAAAAAAGGCAATCTGGGACATAGGTCTTCAGAACATAAAAAAAATAGTTTAAATTTTTAAAAGAGTTTTACATTTTAAAAGTTAAGACCCTGTAGAATTCAGGGTTTAAAATTTATCCCCCAAAATAGGTTTGTGTGTTAGAATAGTGGTCACCCAAGTAACTCCATGTCCTCATCCTCAGAACTTGTGAATATGTTACCTCATATGGCAAAACAGACTTTGCAGATGTGACTCAGTTAAAGATGTGAAGAAGGGACAATTATCTTAAATTAGCCATATAAGTCTAATATAATCATGAGAACTTGCCATAGAGAGAGGCAGGAAGATCAGAATCAGTAAAGGAGATATTATGACAGAAACAGTGTCAGAGTCAGAGAGATATTAAAAAATGCTGTTTCTGATTTTGAAGATGGAGGAATGGTCCACAAGCTTAGGATATAGGCTTCTAAGAGTTGAAAAAGGCAAGGAAACAGTTTCTTCTCTAGAGTCTCCAGAAGACCTTGGCTCTGCTCACTCATTTGGGCTCCCGAACTCCAGAACTATAAGATAATAAGCTTGTGATATTTTAAGCCACTCTGTTTGTGATAATCTGTTATGGCAGTAATGGGGAACTAATGCAGATTTTGGTATTAAGAGTGGAGTGCTGTTGTGACAAACAACTAAAAAGGTGGAAGCGACTTTGGAATCGGGTAATGGACAGAGACTGGATGAGTTTTGAGATGTATAATTGAAAGAGTCTGGATTACCTTGAACAGACTGTTGGTTAAAAAATATGGTTATAAAGGTGTTGCTGGTATTTAGAAGACAGAGAAGAGCATGGCAAAGAAAACCTAAATAATATCTAAATGATCATAACCAGACTATCAGTAGAAATATGGACATTAAAAGTGCTGCTGGTAGCACACAGAAGGAAATGACGAGCATGTTATTAGAAACTGAAGGAAAAGGAATCCTTATTATATAGTGGCAGAAAGTTTAGTTGAACTTATCAGAAAGTTATGTGAAAATCAGAATGTGTAACCTATGAACATGGATATCTATGAGAAGATTGCCAAGCAAAGTTTCAAAGGTGTGGCCTCGTTTCTTCTTTCTGCTTAAAGTAAAATGTGAGAAGAAAGAGATAGATTGATGGAAGAACTGTTAAGCAAAAAGGAATCAGGACTTGATGATCTTGGAAATTCTCAGCCTATCCAGATTGCAAAAGATGCTAAAATCAGGAGATTCACTATCAGGAAAGAATGCCAAGAATGTGGCTGGAAAGCTTTTGCTGGTGCCTTAGAAGGATGAAAAGCTCAAAATTGTCATCAGAGACGCTCAGTGTATAACTCATGGATCCCCTCAGCTATCAGCAGAATCCAGGAATAGAGATAGAATTATCCAAGGAAGATTTGTGGAGGACCCTCTTGTCTAATGGAGTGAATCCCCTGACATACACAGGAGACCCACAAATTTCTTAAGAATGTTATATTAGCAGAAACACTTTGAGCTAGGACTTAAAAGAACATAGAAAAAACTAAATGAAAGACAGTTGTCAGACCCTCAAAATTCTACAAGCAAGGAATATGTTGATAAAACTTAGTTGTAAGCATGTGTTACTCTTCATGAAAAAAGGAAGAAAGAGTCCAAGAACAGAGCCAAGGACCCAGAGGGCAGAGCCCTAAAATTAAAACACTAATATTTTCTGACTAGATTAAGGAAAATACTACATGATGCATTTGAGGTGCATCTTAAGTATAAAGATGCAGAAACATAAAAAATAAAAGAATAGAAAAAGATATACCATGCATTTACTAAACAAAAGAAAGCTGGTATAGCTATCATATCAAGCAATTTTAAGTAATTTTAAAATGGGGAGATTTTAAGTAATGAAGCATTTCTAGAGATAGAGACATTTCAAAACCAGCCAACACGAGGCCATTATTCAGTAGTTCTAAATCTCTTCACTCAAAAACAGTTTGAAAATATATAAATCCAAAACTTGACAGGATAAAAGGAATAATAGACACATCCACAATCATACTGAGAGATGCTTTAAAAGGCCCCTGGCTTTTCCTACCTACTCCTTGGTGCTCTGACCTTTCAGTCACAGAACATAATCTTAGCCCACCTTCCTGACCATGGCTCCCCTCCCCAAATGGTGCTGGCCAACATGTTCCTCATACTGTGCAGATTCAAGAGCCACATGGGTGATGGCTGATCCCATTAATCTCCATACTAATTATCATTGAAAATATTAGCCCGCATCCTCAGGGGTCTGACTGGGAAATTACCCAAGTCAAAAAGAAGTTCACTGGCTGTTTTTCCTGTCCCATTGCCATGCAAGAATCTCTTTTTGTCACTTTTTCTTTTCATGACTCATGATCTTTTCTCACAGCTTAGATACATCCTCTGGTTCTGGGACAGCAAGCTTCTTCCTCCATATAGCAGGTCCCCACTGCCCAGTTCACCATTCAGGGGAACTTTGTTGTCTCTGTGGCAATCTGCAATCCAACTACAAACAGTTGAGCCCCGTGGCTCTCTCATTTAACTACCCCCTTGTGACCTGTTAATGCTAGTTAGTTGCTTTTTTACACCATCTGCTCCTTTGTCATCATGATCCCTGTCCTCACCATTTCACTGGGGATAACCAGATGTGGTATCAGTCATGGGATATGATTGCTAATCCTTCCAAGACACATTCTCTCCAAACTCTTGTGTACCACCCTAAAGATCCCTCAGATACCCTAGAAGCACCCTCCAGGGACCCATCCTCTTCCTTATGTTAAAAACCCTTCTGACCTGTATCTGTCTCAATCAGATGCAACTAGATGGTCAGTTTAGTGCCTGCCAGTTCTGCCTCAGACCCTCTTATCCTCTCAAATTTTGGAACACTTGAGCAATCATTGGGTCCCAGGAGTGCCTGAGGAACCCCTGGCCAGGAAGACCTAGAATGCTAGGTCTTAAACTGGAAGCCATGAAATGAAGGGGGAACCCTCCTTGAAGACCTACTATATCT
>PVKH010020179.1:0-14656 GCA_004027955.1 Chaetophractus vellerosus | reverse complement strand
TTAAGTTTTTATTTGCCTGAATTCTTTTTAAAAAAGTGAAGGGATAGAGGGCATATGTCATCTATGGTTAATATATATGTATTTATTTGTTTATTTTTGTTGTTCAGGTTGTTTCAAATGACGATAGGTAATGAAATTTACCATTGGCATCTACAAAACTCAGAACACTTATTCTTTTCATTTTTCCCCCAATATCCTAGGGAATATGATGAGAATTTCTCGCCTCTCTCTCCTAATCTCCTCACCCCTCTACTTTCACTAGCTATCTGGGAGAAACCAAGGAATTGTCCAGAATTTTACTATTTTACAATTTTACAATTTACTATTATTTTACTCTATTATTGATAGAATTTATTATTATTTTACTATTATTATTTTTACTATTTTACAATTTACAATTGTAAATTGCAGTATTCACTCAGGGTCAGGAGATTGTGAATTGAAGGAAATTAATAGAATGAATGTTGAGGTCCAGAGAGGTTAAATGTCACACAGAAAGTTATTAATAATCACTTTGAGAATGCTAGGTTGATTTGTTGGTTTGGGGGAATGGGGACAGTTTTCAGTCATTTTCCGTTTTGCTGACTTCTAGTTTAAAAAGATGCTATCCCAAATGCTCCAAATCTAGTGGGTCATGGATTACAAAAAGTTATGAGCTACAGCTAAGGACCCTGGCTTCCTTTGTGCAGTCAACTGAATTGCTTTTCTTAAAATTGCACCGCTATCTCCAGCTGTGAAGTTGAGCCATCTGATTTGAAAAGTGCATTTATAAATGGAAATAATAAAAATCACTCCCTTGCTAATGCTGTATTTTGTTTTGTCTCCTCCTTTCTCTAGCATGAAAGACTTTCTAGGTAAGAACTTTACCTGTTTTATATGCATGTTTAATACTTGAGTGAATGCATGTCTAATCAAATTTAACTTTATATAGTTTAGTAATGTTTCTCATATCTTTTCCTTCCTTTTCATTTCCACAGCCACCTCAATTCACATTCTTATTATCTTCTACCTAAAGTAACACAATAGCATTTTTAAAAATCTATTTTACTATTATTTTTTAGGAGGTACCAGGGATTGAACCTGGAACTTTGTACATGCAAGCAGGCACTCAACCAACTGAGCTATACCCACTCTGCATGCAATAGCTTTTTAATTCACCTTCCTGCCTCCAGATTCTACCTTTTCCAGTTATCATGTATACTTCACCAGATTAGTTTTCCTAAGTACCACTCTACCAGATTTTAGAGAAACAGCATGAGTAAGACAGTAGTCATACCTTTAAGTACCTTTCATACCACAGGAGAGACAGATCATTTCGGTAGAATATGCTAAGACACAAATATGGACAAGTATCATGAGCACAGAGGAGAGGCATTTAACCTAACCTGGTGGTTCAGGGAAGGCTTCATTGTAGAGTGGATACCTGAATTGAGATTGAGGTTAGATACTATCATTTCATTGTGTTGGATTTCATAGTGGATCCAATACAATACCTTGTACATAGAAGGGCTCAGTAGTAATTTGTTGAATAAACTAACCAGTTTCACAACTGTTAAAAATTAAGGAAGGATAACAGACTTATAGTTGAAGAGATAACTTTCCAATTTTTCACCTATTAAGGGTACAAAATTGATTTTCCTGAAGAATAAAATAAAAAATAATCAAGACTATGGAACCCAAAGTTAAAACCTCTCTTTTTCAGTGTTCCTCTGATGGAGAAACTAAGAAGAGGTTGGGGGAAGGTGTAGTTATGGCAAAGCATAGAGAAAATGAGTCTCCTCTTATAATTTGTTTGGTAATTGAGCTGGTTGTGCCTTATTAACATATTCTAAAATTTACAACTTTGCATGTGTTCTTTCTCCTTATTCTCTCACCAGGTACCAGCTGGGGATAAATAATTTACTTCTCACCCAGCAGAAAATTACTAAATATTGCAAAATTGATAGAATGGTGTTTTGCTATAGTTAATCTTTTGTGACTCTTACTTTATAATGACCATTTGTGAAAGGAGACTTTCCCTGCAGACTTCAAAATATGCTATAAAACTGTAATAATTAAAACATCAAGGTACTAGTTCAAGTATAAAAAGAGATCAATGGGACAGAAAAGCCCCCAGACAGCCATGTGTATAAGCTGGCTATTCAACTCGGTAGGGAAAGGGTTAGTCAGTAAATGATAATGGGGACAATCTACCCTCTAGTTGGGAAAATAGATCCTTCCCACAAGCCAGATTCCAGATGGATTCATTTTCAGTGGGAAAGGTTTTAACACAAAATTAACAGAAGAGAATATTTTATAATCTTCACATAGGAAAGACCTTCCCAAACATGATACCATAAAGGTAAAGCTGTTGATTTAATTATGTAAAATTTTAAGTCCCTGCTGGTAAGAGACGCCATAAACAGGGACAAAAAAATAAAGTGGGGAAAAATATTTGTAACTATCAGATAGTTTTAAAACCCTTTCTATCTGTTAGGGCCACCACTCTCCCCACCCCACCCCCTACTGGTATAACAAGAAAAAGGTCTTATGAATAGGCAGGTCAGAAATAAAGCAAGGTAAATAACCAAAGATTTTGAACCTCACTAATGGTTAAAAAATATTAAAATTAACAATAGTGAGATGTTACATTTCTCCTATTGGTGTGGAAAGGATTAAACCTCTCTGAAGAGCAGTGTGGAAAATAATTGAACAAATACACTAAAATTTATAGACAAGTCTACTCATTGTAGCAGTGTTTACAGTAAATTCAAAACAATATAGGGGGCCAGCTGGATAGCCCAGTGGATAGGGTGCTGGCATACCACATGGGAGGCCCCGGGTTCGGTTCCCGGGGACCTCTGCTAGCGGGCAGACCGCCTTGAGAATGGCAAGCTGCCATGGGCAGGCCAGAGCCGCCGTGGGCAGGGCAAGAAGATGCCACGGACATGGCAAGAGCCACCACGGGCAGGGCAGGTCGCCCGCGAATGGAGCGCAGCCAGCCACCCGTGAACTGAAAGCCGGCCGTGAATGGAAGCAGAAGCCGCCCACAAGCGGGGAAAGCTGCGCCTGCGCAGTGACCAGTCTTGGTGCGTCGCCGCAGCAGGAGGGAGGGGAGATATGTAATAAAAATAAAATAAATCTTTAAAAAAAAAAAACAAAAAAAAATATATAAACATCTACCAGTAGAGAATTCATTAAATTATCATACAACCATACTATTGAAGACTGTGTGGTCATTTAAAAATATGAGGAAAATCTATTTTTACTTACATGGAAAGGTGCTTAAAGCATCATGATAAGTTGGGGCCAGGAGTGAGGGGAGTTAGACACCAGAATATGTTATTTTATTTATATAAATATATTTTTAACATATTTATGTGTTTAAAAACCTGCAGGGATATGACGTAAACTATTAACTTTCACTTTCTGCTTTAGACACTTTGGTATGACTTAAATATTTTTACAAGCATGCATTGCTTTTGTAATCAGAAAAGTCAATAAAGACATTTCTATTTACAAAAGAAGAAGAACCCTGTGTGACATAGCATCTCTATAAGAGAAAAGTGGCCATTAATGTCATTAAGAGCTAATTACTTTGCCTTTCCCTTCTCTGTTACCCTTATCGCTCCTACCTCTTCTAGTGCTCATTTCAGCTTTCCTCCCCACCTCCAACTTCGGCAATAGCTAACACAGAATAGAGACATTATATGATGGTCCACAGCTGTTGAAGAAGACCAGCATGGTCTGCGGGCTTGTCGCTTGGCACAGCAGAATAGACAGATACACCGAACTAGGCTGGGAAGGAAAAGGGGCTTTATTAGCCGGTGTAGGACAGGAGAGCCAATCAATCTCTGCCTCCTTGTTAAGAGTTTTTTGTTTTGTTTTGTTTTGTTTTTACAGCTTTTATACAGGTTGAAACAAAGAGAATTAATTATAGACTCATCATCCTTGGGAAGGGGTTTGGGGAGCTTTTCTAATTTTTCTGCTCTGGTTAACATTTAAGATACATATTGTGCCTCGTGCCTCTAAGTTTCTCAGTGGAATTGTCCAGAGTTTTACTATTTTACAACTTTACAATTTAATATTATTGTATTCATAATAATACAAGAAAATATCATACATTTTCTTTGCAAAGAAAGAAAAGTAAAAGCCCTGGTTAATATTTAACTCAACAGGACTATGTGCTATGTGCTTTTCTATAGAAACTCCATGTCTCTTCTAAGGTGCTTGCTAGGTTGCAAGTACAATTTGTCTTGCTCATGCTACTTATTCGTGCTACACTGTGCCTTTTCAAGCCATCCCAGTTTTGGCGTGTGGAGCTCTGCAGGGTGGGTTTGTACATAGCAGTCTGATATGTGCCACATTTTACTTTGGGAAGAGTGAAGTCTGAAAAAAAACTTAAACTAGGGTTAAAGATCAGTTGTGCACTTAAACAATGGCCTTCAGCTTCCAGATAATCAGCAGAGAGACCACTCCCCTAATGAATTTACCAATACTAGAAATAAGAACACCATCATCTCTGAATGTTGCAATTGCCAGGAGATGAGAAACCCTAATCACAAGCATAACAATCTTAATGTAGAATATAGACAAGAGGATAGAAAATGAGCTGTTTTAGCACTGGGGTGGTATCCCTGAAAGATTTGGGATTTCAACAAACCTGAAGTGTACCTTAAAAGTGTGCATACCATGCCCCAATTACTATTTCACCCCCTTTAAACCTCCAGCTCAGACCTCCAAGTTCATATGTTTTTGATTCATTGACAGTTCATTGGAATTATTTTCTAAGAGCCACTGAGATCCAAGAAACTTTTGCTTTTAATGCATATTCTGCTGAGGAAATCTGCTCAAATCTAAACTAATTTGAAAAGCTCTAAGATTTAAGTCAACACATGGCTCCAAACCACCAATTTTTCAAGTAAGCTCCATTCTTGGCAAGCAATGGCTTCCCCTCCCCCCAAGCCCTTGGAAAGCTGAGAGACTCAGGGAAGGAGTGCTGTGCGTTGTTTCAGCCCAGGGCCTTCAAGTGCTTCTTCAAGAGGATGCAAACTGCCTTTAAGCATTTCTTTCCCCCCACGTCTCTGTTCTCAAAACCAATTTTTTACCTTTATTTCCCACAGGTTGGAATCAGGAGGTAGTAACCCTACGACCAGCGATTCTTACAGTGACCGGGCCTCAGCAAGAGCCCGTCGGGAGGCCCGTCTAGCCTCTCTGACCAGCCGTGTGGAAGAGGACAGCAACAGGGACTATAAAAAAGTAGGGTCTTTCTTTAGTGTTCCTACAACCTATAAACCTCTCAGCCTTTTCCCTCCCAGTGTGGAAAAGTGAATGTAGTTCTGATGGCACAGAAGAAAAAGTACTTAAGTGGTAAATAGTAACAACTAATTCCTTACAGTCTTCTTGGTTTGCTCTACCTCTCCACCAACTAAATAAATACCCCTTTGTATATTGTTTTGTAGTACAGTAAATATATGCCTTATTATCAGATATCTAGAGGTATAGGAAAAGTAAGAAACTAAGAATTATTTTAAAAAGGGAAATAAAAGTAATGCTGTCTGAGCCCTTGAGAATCACTTGGTAGACCCTGTAATTTTTAACAAATATATGCTTTTAATAAGGTCATGTAAATATCAACTAAATATTTCTTGATGGTGGTAAAAATAATAACAATAATTTTATTATTAATAATAATCTGGGTTTGGATAGAGTTTAAATCACTACATTTCATTTGGTTCTTGCAGAAGAGTACCCAGCTCCAAGGGTAGACTTGAAAACCTTCATTTTCAGGTGCTTGAGATACCAGAGAAAAAATGTTTTTGTTAATAAAATGTGTTGTTAAACAGAACTTGACTAAAATCAATATACACACTAGACTGGTTCCAAAAAAAATAATTTTCTTTGGTATGAGGGTGTGTGAGCCATTCTTTCTAAGCAATGTAATACCCCAGGAAGAAAATGGAATGATTATTTTTTTCCCCAGAGATTAACGTTGTTGAATTTGGAGCATCGTTTTCTGTATGTTCAGCACCTGGGAGGACTTCATCCCTTTCAAGACAGGAGAGACCAGTTGCCTGAATGTATTCTTTCCATTTTCCCCATCTACCTCACAATGGTAGATTGGAGCAGAGAGCCCTGGGCATTCTCATATGATGAAACTTGGGAATTCCAATTCTGGGAGTACGTGACTTGATTCTCTCTTTTCCCTCCCCCAGCTCTATGAGAGTGCCCTCACTGAAAACCAAAAACTGAAAACAAAACTTCAGGAGGCCCAGCTCGAGCTAGCAGATATAAAATCCAAACTTGAGAAGATGGCCCAGGTGAGGAGGAAGAGGAGGAAAAAAGATGGATAGGCAAGGGGTGATATAAGGAGGCAAACTAGACTAGGGACCTAAGGGATGGGGAATGAGGAAGGGTTGGGTTGGGCTTCTGTAGAGGCAGTGAGATATAAGCCTCTTAGATTCTGATTTGATTTAGAGCTCAATCAGTGTTTAAGTTCAAAAATCCATAGTTCAATGAACAACTCCTGATGGTCCAATATTATGGATAATGTATTTATTTCTTAGGTATTTCTCTACTGTACTACCATGTTAGTCCTAAACAGTTTCTCCTATCTTATTCATCATGTTTCAGTTCAGCTTATCTACATGTCACAGCCTAGAGAGAGATAAGCAAGACACTATTAAACCTATTGCATAGAGGTAGCAAATTAGGCCTAGAGAAATAAGTGTTTTGCTCAGGTCATATAACAAATTAAGGGAAAAGTGGTACTAGAAGATAGATACAAGTCCCAAAGCAAAGATTCTGCCCAGTAGCACATATTGCCTCCCCAAGCCATCGCCATCTTTCCACCTAGGAGTAAGGATAGTTAGGGGCAGAAAGACCAGATAAACCATTTCCTCTCGCCACCAGGTGTGATGTAATAAGATATGCTTTAGAGGGTGCTGGAGATAATAATCTCATTGCCAGTGTAACAAACAATGCAACTGAAAGCTAAACCAAGTACTGTCTTGGGTTATTTTCTGAGTTAACAGGAACCTTTTGAGTTATTGCCCTCCTGAAATAGCTGGGGACTTAGAATTTTGAAAGTTGAACAGAGATCAAAATGACTCTTTACTGGGAGGGCATGAAATGAAAACCAGAGGTGGCTAGTAGTTCTAGCCATATGATATTATCCTAAAGCAAAGGCTAAAATGCTAGGGTTGTACGATACCAGTACATAGGTTCTTGTGGGGAGGGGAGTTGAGTACCTTCTGAGCATGTTGTTACATTCCCTCTGGAATGGGATGGGCAAGGGGGTGCCAACACTTGGAAGTCAGCACCACAGAGCTGCAAGGGATCCCAGCAGAACAGCCATATTCCCTGGAGAAGGGTTGGACCAGGCACAAAACTTGTGACCTGACCTGTAAGCTGCATACCAGTTTGGAAGAGGCACCCCCTTCTGCCTAGTTATAATAGCTGAACATGGCACTTAAACTGGGAATTTCTGAGATCTACTGCAAAACAGGCAGATAACATTCGGACTTAAAGTAATTTAGTAGAATTAGAAAAGTAGGTCACTAGATCTAAAAGTCAAAAAAAATATGTCCCCTCACTCACCCCCACACACTTAGGTATAACCCTGCCATAAGGCAAAGGGGGATGGACTAAATAAGCCTGAAGGTCTCTTGACCCCAACATTACTGAGCCAGGCAAAATGTCTTAATCACAGTGGACCCTCAGAAAATATTTGGGGCTAATATTTATTTCGAATACTACTATGTATTGGCAACAGTTAATAAAAACAGGTTATTCTGGATCTTATCGGGTTTTACTGGGGCAGTTTTACAGAAAATTAAGGAGGAACGCAGTTGGACCTTCTTGCCTGCTCCCCACTCTCTTCAGCAGAAGCTTCTGACAGCTAGCATATTTCCTGACCTTTAGGGGTTCTTGGTTTTTCCACCAGACTGCTTCATAGCAGTGAACAGTCTAACAAGCTTCTGGCATGGAATTGCGTGTAGAGTATTGAAAATAAAATCAGCCTTTCCAGACACTGGGGAAAAGTGTTTACTCTCCAGCCAACTGCTTTGCTGGGTGTGTCAGAATATACTTAGTTTTGCCAAATACAAAAACATCAGAAGAATTGGTGGTACTACAGACCAAGTCTCTGCTGTTTACCAAACATGGAGTTGTTTGGCATGAACAGTGAAGGGAGGGCCTGCAGCCTCACACATTTGTATGAGAAGACAGTTAACACATGAGGAGAGACACCCAGTGTTTTTGCATGAAAGGTCCACCCATACGCTAAGGGGTTTAAAACTTAAGAAAATCTGGTTGTTCTTTGCATAAGTGAAACTTGAAAATATTGGAATCATCACAGCTTCTTAGGCTTAGGAAAGAGAGACTTATGAGGATATGAACAAGCTAAAGGATCTCCTGCGTTTTTCCTTTTCCTTCTGTTTCATAGTAGATGCAGTATAAAGGCAGGCAGCCATGACCTTCAGAATAGAAGGTGAAAGCCCAGGACATGAGCCAGAATTTCAAGTTGTACTACTAGTTCTAGCTATTCCTTAATTTTTTGAAAAAAAGAAACCTCTGCAAGAAGACCAGCATAATGTCTATAATTGTTAAATGTTGTCCGAGTATAGCATGAGGCAGTATAAAAACAGTCACCCTGGGGAGCGGATGTGGCTCCTACAGTTAAGTGTCTGCTTCCCACGTGGGAGGTCCCGGGTTCAGTCCCCGATGCCTCCTAAAAACAGAAAGAAAAAAACAAGAAGCAAACAAATGAAAAAAACAACTCAGGGGAGCCGATGTGGCCCAGTGGTTGAACGCCAGCTTCCCACATACGAGGTCCCGGGTTCAGTCCCCAGCCCTGGTACCTAAAAAACAACAACAACAACAAATCACTCTGTATTTATTAAATGCCTATTAAGTGTGAGAAATTCTGCCCAGTTCTGAAATGCTAAGCCAAAAAAGGGCTCATTTCCATTTCCCTGCATAAGGAAGGATCATAATCTGATTTTGTTCCTTTTAGCTATGGCAGCTAAATCTTTTTATTCTTTCTGCAAAATTTAGTTTAAATTGAAAATCAAAGATCTAAAATAAACCTTCTAATTTTTTGTTAAGTTTCATGCTTTTTTTATTCAAATAAAACCTTACCTTACCTGGAAACCTAATATATATAACAGAAAAGGAAAAAAAAAAGGAACTACTGTACTTCAAGCAAGGCAGATCTCATCAATAGCTCCTTACAACCCCTAGGAACCACCCTCACATGTGAAAACCACTGCTTTAAAAGAAAAACAGCTTCAAGTCTCCAAACAGTAAGAATCGGGATAAAAAAGGAATGTTTAAAAGGGTACCATGGGGCTTAGACATTCAAACTTAGGAGTCCTGGGCTCTTTAAAGAATAAAAGCTGCTTTTCATTTCCTCTAGATTTCAAGATTACTCATGGAATAAAAAGAGGGAGATCTGGTGAAGGGTGAGAAGGTAGTTGGCATTAAAGACCTAGTGAGAGAGAGAGAGAGTTGGGAGTAATATCTTTGTACTTGTGAGTAATAACTTTGTACAGGGAACATTACTACCTTTGCCTCCTCAGAGGGAGTTCTGCAAACTTCAGAGAGGTGGTAAATATTAGATTCAGAGATCTATCAGAATCTATTTACTAGGGAATCTATATAGTGAAAGCACAAAGCCCTGCCGTCTACTTCTAGATGTCCAGTGGTGAAGCTGAACTAGACGGGCCTTTCCACTGGCCCTGAGTCAATTTAAGTAACAGCTGTTTTCCTTCCATTTGTGCTTGCAGAAACAAGAAAAGACCTCTGACCGGTCATCAATGCTGGAAGTGGAGAAACGGGTATGTGTGTGCTTTCCCCTCTGTTTCATCTCTTCTTCTCTTCTGACTTTCTTCAACTTTGTTGTTCTTGCCAACAGAAAAAGTTCATCTTAAGAAGGCGGGAGTTGTGCCACATTCCATTCCCAGCTTGATAATAAATTCTTTTTGTCTGACTCTGGTCAGCAATTTGGTTGCTAGTCTTTTTGGCATCCTCACATGATCAGTACTTTTCATGTATCCAGTCTTGGGGTGGGAAGGTCTTGGAAGTTCATCTCTTATGTTGTTTGGCCGCTAGGCAGAACTGCACACACACATGTACCCACAGTATGTTTTGGTTTACTGTAAATCATCATACACACACCCTCCCATCACTTTGAACAGAAAGGAAGCTTACAACAGGACCCTCTGCCATCAATTTAGAACTTGTGACTTGAAACATGAGCCAACAGTCTTTTGCTCACTCTGACTGATGGGAGGATTTCTGGTTCAGTTGCTGACCTCCTTCTGAGCATCTTCAGAATATTTTTCTGGAATTTAACATTCTTGGATTGGGAAAACTCAATTATATTTATTGATGAACCCTAGCTTGGATTTGACCCTAGGGTATAATATGTTCCTATGGCTCCTGTTAGTACCTGTTTAATTTGGAAAGCAGCTGAGTTTTATGTTTTATTCCCTTGGCCTGTAACCAAACCTCCTTGGTGTCTCATTTAATCAAGGAATCCTCACTGAGTTCAGGCTAAGTCAGAAGTCTGGGAGAGAGAACTACATTAAGTAGAGGGGTCTGTTTCTTCGCAGACAATGATGCCTACTTCCCCACTTGCCATCTGCTTCCCCATCATGAGAAAAGCAGTTCACTAGGAATGTGGGGGGCATCACTAAAGGTAATGATGTCTTTTTGTTAATAGAGAACAAAGGTCCTGGTCACTTGCAGTCATCTGAAATTCTGTGAAATCGTCAACTTCAACAATAGCTCAGAGTGCCCTGGCCTTATTTCGTCTGCATATTAACAAGTTGCTTCCCTAAATGTCTTCTCGTTTTCTGATAGGAGACTTAGATACTGTGACTTGTTATTAGTAAAAAAAGCCTCATCTCAGAAGTGGCAGGATCAGATAGTACTCAACTCTCCCAGGTAAAGTTTGCCTGAGTCACTTGACAAACCCCTGTGACCATGAAGCTGCTGATCATGTGGCAGCTGGAAGGTAGCATTTTGACTCCTTTTTAAATCCTTTAGGTGCTCAACAGTGTCATTGTTTTTAAATAGGAGAGGCGAGCCTTGGAACGGAAAATGTCAGAAATGGAGGAAGAGATGAAGGTATGAAGAGATTTTCTTTCTCTCTTTGTATGCCTGTTCTCTGAATGCCTGCCAAAACCGGGTATTTGAGCAGAGGCCTGCCCCCTCCAAATTTTGGTATAAACTCAACAACACCCTCAAGTAGAGATGATGAGTGAAATGGGGGTGAGCACCTCTCCTCAGCCATTTTTTAGACTCTCAGCTCACAGAACATCTACTGTGGCCACCTCAAAGCTCTTCTGAGAACAAATGCTGCCTTTAGTTTAAAAGGAGATCTCTGGAAGGCTTGACATAAACATGAGTTGAACTTTTAAGGTTTTCCAAGCTGCGGAGCACAGAGTTGGATAAAGGGTCAGAACAAGTTCTCCAGCTCTGTGGCGTATCACACTGGTACCGCTCCTGATCCCAATCTCTTGCTGAAAGGAACACAGTTTGAGTCATTTTGCAGCAGAATGATGATTTATTGGCATATTGATTTCTGGCCTCAGTTCATTTCCCCTGAAACATTCAGGAATGCTTGGCACTCTCCCACTAGAATAAGCTCATGCCACCAGATACACTTCACAGCTCACTACTTTCCTCTCTTCCCTTACCATGACCTCCAACCCACCTCCACTAGCCACTTGAATGGACAACTGCCGTCCTGGGTAGTTTTGAGTGCTAAGAATTGGCAGTCTGCCCAAATGAGTCACTTCATGGCAACAGGAGGGAAATCTAGAGCTGCTCAGGGTGACCACCTGGCTATGATTTGGGAGCTCTGCAGTATATGATGCCACATGCACACAATCATTTAGCACTTCCTCAGCTTTTTTCCTCCTTCAAGGATACTATTTTACTGGACATATGGTACAAAGCGTTCGTCCAGCAAAACAGGTTCCTTCACCTGGGAACAGAAGCACTGGGGCAGTAGTAGGCATATTCCCACTTCTTTTTCTGTGAGCAAATGTCCCTAATATGCATTTGTAGCACTTTGGGAGAGATGCTTGTTCTAGGGGCCTAAAAATACTGGTTATTTACTGAAAGAACTTTTCAGGACTTGACAAAGTCATGGTTTATATAAGATCCAGTGCTCGTAATCCTATTACTCTTTATATTTCCAGAATGAAGAAGAAATGCCAGCCCCTTCCCCTGCCTTCCTTACTCAGTATCCCAAGACTAAATGATAATAATCACATGAAATTTCAAGCAATACCTATTTATATCTCAAAAAGTGTCATTTTAAAGTTCCCAAGGTGATTCAAAGCAGCAAGAAGTAGAAATAATAAATGGTTGTTTCCCTTGAGATGATGGAAACAGTATGACCTAATGCCCTTAAGCTCCTCCATCTTCTGGTTTTACCATACAGAAGTATTCTCTCCCATTAGAGTAGTATGTTAGTAGAGCTAAACAGTTCTTTATGAATGAACACCACAGTTCTTGGTTACATAGGGGGCTCTTCCTACAGTTAAAACCCCCTGAGTTATACCATCTGTATCTTGTTAGGCAGCTGTCAGTGATGCTCATTAAGAAATGGCCTACATTCCTGAGACCCAGCAGGGAGCATCTGGTCAGCTTCTCACTCCCAAGCCCTTGTGCTGTGTCCCCCAGGCTGGAACACCTCCTCTCCTCCCTGTGCCTGGCCGGCTCTTACAGGGTTCCCACCCCTCCCCCCCTTTTTTTGTCCTGGTGAAATATATAATATAAAACTCTTTAACCATTTTAAGTGGACAATTCTGTGACATTAAGTACATTGACAATGTTGTGTAACTTTCACCTCTTTTTCCAGAACATTTCATCACCCAAAGCAGAAACTCGAACCCATTTAGCAAAAACTCCCCATTCCCCCATCCCACCACTCCCCGGTAACCACTATTCTGCCTTCTGTCACTATAATTTGCTTATTATAAGTATTTCATATAAGAAAAATCATACAGTATCTGTCCTTTTGTGTCTGGCTGCTTTCACTCAACATGATTTCTTCAAGGTTCATCCATGTTGTCACATATATTGGAACTTCATTCCTTTTTGTGTAGATTTCCATTTTGTAGATGGACCATATTTTGTTTGTCCATTCATCTGTCAATGGGCACTTGGGTTGCTTCCACCTTTTGGCTGTTGTGAATAATCTTGTGATGAACCTCGGAGTGAAAATATGTATGAATAAAAAAGAAAGAAAGAAAGAAAGAAATGGCCTAGATGCTGATCAAGAGCAGGTAAATGAGCAGGAGTATGCAGGAGCCCAAAGCTAGGACACACCCTCCAACCAAGAAGTCTGTATCATATCCACTAAGGCCCACACACAACAACCCATAAAGTTTCCAAAGGTAGATAAATTGAGGTCCTTTCTTATTTTTCTTCCAAATCTAAACTGGCAAGTATAGGAGCCCCTTCAGTGGTTCTAGTTGCTCTAAATCTTATGGGTTGAAACGGATTTACATATTTCTCTCTCCTCATCCTTTCAGGCTGTGATTTTCTAAACTAGGTCATGAGTTCTTCCCTTTCCTCAATAGAGATTATATTACATAAAAGTGTTTGCTCTCCCAGCCATAAGCGACTTGCTAGCCAATTTCAAAATCAGTTGTTTTAGATTATCAACTTGTACCACATCATGACTGTTAGCCCCCAAACCAGCAGGTAAGCTGGATTCAAAACTGATTTTTTAAGTTAAAAAATTCACCCATTCAGTCAGTTCCAATTATTCTTCATTACCCATTATGAAGCCAAATGAGGAAACATCTGCAGACTCTAAAACCCCTAAACATTATTTGCGCCAATCAAAGCCTTAATATCAGGTTTGCAAAGCACCCAGCTCCCCCTAGAGGACTAAGGGGAAGGCACATCAGCGCATCTCCAGTCACACCAATTTTATGATGTTTGTGTCTGTATATTTGGAGTTTTGATCCTTTTTTTCTTTTTTTTGGAAGCAAAAACTTCACATTTACAGATTCAGGCATTATAAAATTGCTGTGACTGGCTCTAAAGGAGTTTAAGAAAATACTTGGTTAGCTGTCAATCTTTTCATCCAAACAACTTTTTATGGTAATCAATTCCCTAGAGTGGTTAGTGGCCAAAATCTCTGTGTACTAGGTAGGCAGCCAACAGTTCAGGTAACCGTCTTGTCAAATCTGGAACCCAGTAGAACTTGGGGCTAGTTACTCTGCATGCTTGTTGCATGCTCAGTTTATATACAGGTGCTCAAACCTACTTGAGCAATCAGTAAGAAGCAGTTTGGGGGTTGTCCTCCAGTGAACCCTGAATATATATAGTAGATGCTTAAGGAGAGAACAACTACCGTGTCTACTAGGATCTTGTTTTTCTGACTCTAGTAAACAAAGTACGAAGACTGCAGGCCAGTGTTGGAAAGTGAAACTGGGTAACCATGAGATGGGCTGTTTTGGTCAGCCAAAGGCGTGCCTTTTGAAATATACCAAAGATTGGTCGGTCTTTATAAAGGGTATTTATTTGGGGTAGAAGCTTACAGTTACCAGGCCACAAAGCATAAATTTCTTCCCATACCAAAGTCCATGCCCTGGAGCAAGATGGCTGCCGACGTCTCCAGGGTTCAGGCTTCTGGATTCCTTTGTTC
>PVKH010020178.1:0-14653 GCA_004027955.1 Chaetophractus vellerosus | reverse complement strand
GCATGAGAGTAAATGGACCATTCATGGGAAGAGAGCTTTTTGGTGAGGCTAAAGGGGAAGAAGGGGGTAGAAAACAGGGAGAGAGAGAAAGATATCTAAAGTCTAAATGTGACTCGGTCATCTTTACCTTTTGCACATTTTTACCTAGGGAAAGCCAAAGTGTGGGAAAGACTATGTGAGCACATCCAGAAGCTAAAATGTGCTCGAGAGCAATGACCAAAAGGTATTACAATTAAGGTAAACCTTACAATCATTTTAGTTTTTGAAGCTCACCTTTAGTGCTATTATAAAGTTATATAAATACGTAATCACGCAACACCTACACAGGATTTATCCATAATATAATTACCTGACTTCACAAGGCACACAAGAAAATCTCATTGCATCACTCCATATGGTCACCCTGATCATATAGAGGGTTGTGGCTCAATCATTCTGTATTTGAAATAAATATTAACAAAAATCCCCCTGTCTTATAAAGGTGTTAAGTGAAATTTGGCTCAATCTTTAGTCCTAAAAATGTTTGGTGGAAAAGATAGCAATCGTATATAATATGGCAGAGACTTTAAAAGTTATTCTAAAACAGAGTTTGTTGAAAATGGTTTTTATTTTTAACCTTCCAAAAACGCTGCTTTTGTGAATGGGCAAAAATACTAACAAAAAAAATAAGAGTTACATAATATCAAAGCTAGTCAGTTGTTTCCAGAGAATTTTTTTTCAACTGATTAATATAATTCATTCACAGTTTCTTAACAACCTTATAATGTAGATAATACTCCTACAAAATAAAAGGATAATAATAATATAGCAGCTAACAATTCTAGCACACTCAATATCTGCCAAGAACTGGGCTAAGGACGTTACTTTACAATATCCCACCCTACCTTAACAACATTTCTGTGAAGTAAGTATTTTTAACCCTATTTCATCAAGGAAGAAATTGAGGTAATTTCACTTGACAACAAGCTTGTAAGCTAGTTAATGGCACAGCCAGGATTCAATTTGGGTCTCAGCCTGCCAAACCTTTGATTATAACCACTATAAATAAAGTTAAACTATTTCTCTTTTGTAAAGTGAGCTTGGCTGAGTTCTGATTTGGAAAAGAAACAGAGGGAGGGTGGGAGGGATAGAGGGAAGAGAAGGAAAGAGAAAAAGAGAAAGGGAATGGAAGGAAAAGGGAAGGGAAGAAATATGGAAGGGAGGAAAGAGAGACAGGGAGAGAGAAGAAGAAAGGGAAGAAGCGAGAAGAAAAGGGTAAGAGAAGAAAGGGAAGGAAAAGAGGGAAGGGAGGGGAAGAAACACCAGCTACACCAAGAACTCATTTTTGTGGGTGCTTTTGTCACACCCACTACATCCCATTCTTCATACATTATTATTAATCTTTTCCCTGATCTAGCTCTCTGATAGACTGTAAGCTCCATGAAGACAGGAACTATGTCTGTCTTGGTCACTACTGGATCCCCTTAGTATAGCACTGAGGCCGTGCATGTGGGTACTCCATAAATGAATAAATGAAATACAATAATACATTTTCTCCCTCTTCGTGACAAATTTCACTTAACAGCTAGCTGTTACCATGTTCTATGTGGTCTCAGAAAGAAATGAGTCAATGCCTAAGGCTGCAAAGATGGGCAATTTCCACTATACTGTACCCGCACATTTGTAATCACAAATGTTTTAGGTCTAATTGTCGTGCTGCTGTTGCCATCAGCCTGGGCCTGGTAGGAATGGCCACGGGAGTCTCATAAGCTAACGCTGTCCTGGTTTTCTGATACATCTCCAACTGGACACCGGGAAAACTTAAAAAAAGTAGTGGAGCTCCTCTGTCTTCTTTTAACTTCTTAAAATAAAATTCCCTGTGAGGCAATTTGAAAGTAATACCATAACCAGAAAATTTCACAACCCTCAACATTCTATGAAGGTCAATGCTTACTTTAAGTGATTTTTAAAACCAAGAAATTTTCATTTAGCCTAATTAAGAATGATTAGCAACAGGTCTATTGCCCCATTTCATATTATCAATCAAGATGTCATATGTTTTAAGATATAAAGCTGTGCTCTACATTCAAATTTGCAGAACTATATATTTATTTCAAAAATCAAAGTAGCCTAGCAGTTTAAATTGTGTCAAATAATTGCCTTTATATACCGAAGTTTGTTATTGGTGAAGTTTGTTTTGCTTAACCTTTATAGGACATCTGTATTTTATTGAAATCTTTATTAAACCATATTTCTTTTCCTATTTCTCTCTTTTCCCAAGCCCTTTGTTTTTTGGGATTAAATCTTTAATTGTTATTCTTGGTAAATTTTACATTTATTCTTGGGCTCCCTCATCTCTGGCTGGCCAGGAGGAAAGTTTTTCTTTGTGTTAAAAATTATTCACAGAACCCATTGAATGTAGGCTGAGCAGAGAATAAACTCCAGCTCAGGAAAAAACGTGTTGTTTGAAGAAGATGGCTTTGGAAAGTTCGCTGAGCTCAGGGCGGAATAAACAGAACTGGAACTAACATGGGAGAAAGAATATTCTCAGAGCAAAAGCCAAGCTAGTAGCCAGAGCAAAACAGAACGTCCTGAACATCTATTTTGTTTGCATTTCAGGACTTCAGGACACCTTAGTTCTCACTCGTTTTGATCTGGATAGCCTACTTGGAGGTTTGTTAAAAACTGCAAAAATCTGGAACAACTATGATTAAATATGAAAATGTAAAGAGTTTACATGATATTTAAAGAACAGAGAAGAGAGAGAGAGAGAGAGAGGAAAAGAGAGTTTTAAAAGTTTTCAAAAATGTGTACCAAATACTTTTAACCCCGTATCACCCTACTTCTGCAGGATGTCTCAATTATGATAGGACAGTGTGGCTGTTTAAATGCCTATACATTTGTCTGAAGAAAAAAAAACACGGCAACATTATCTGTTAAGTGTCAAAAGCCTTTTCTTTAACTACAGAGGGCTTGGAAATACTCAGGAAATACTTCAGCTGGAAAAGAAATGTTAAAAGCTACCCTTCAAGCTATTGGAAAACCTATTGTCAAATGTTAAAACTGTAAAAAAAAAAAAAAAAAAATCCATGAGTGTCCCCAGCATGATTAAATATCTTTGTTTAGCAAAGGTTGATCATCACTGATAACCAGAGACAAAGTGATAATGGATGCAATCTGTTAATTAGGAGTTCCAGTGCTTAAATTAAGAAACTCAAGGAGAACAAGTATCTGATTATGTATGTTCTATCAATGCTGGAACCACATTTACTCACAGAAAATGCAGTGGATGTTTTTCTTTATCACATCTCTAAGTCACAGTGTCAGCACTTGGAACGCACCTAGCTGTCACTGTGCTTGAGAACCTAAGAAGGAGAACAAGAAAACAAGTCTAACTTTCCGTTCAGAAGAAAACGCTGTATGGAAAAATATACATCATGTATATGCACATACAGGCAACCTTTAACTATTTCTCTCAGTTCATAGGACATAATGAGAATTCATTAACACATTCCTAAATCATTAGCCCCAATTTCCTCTCTAAAGTGTCTGTCTACACATAACTGAAGATTCTGTAAGGAAAGGAGACAGAAACCAGAAAGCTGGGGTCAGAGGCAAATGCACACACGCACCATATAAAGGGATGTGCTGGGATTGTGCCTCTCTGTGATGCATAATCACAAATGATTTTAATTCAACCCCTTCACTATGAACTATACCTTTTTTTTCCTGTTCTAAATACAGTACCTACAAGCCCCTAAAATTCATTTCTCACCAACTCTGAAGATTTAAAAATTTCTCCAAAATGCCACATGTCAGTCAAACAAGAAAATGATTGGCTTTTAAAATTATAATTTAAATCACATTGACTAGTAAGTATGTTTTCATTAAAATTTAACCCCTTTTTAGGCTCATGTGTCTAGGGCTTTCAAGAACATACTGAAAACTTGGGTTTTTACCTCCATATCCTTCAGAGAACTAAGAGCTATGAAACAAAAAGCAGAGAATTGTAATAAACAGAAGGTTACATTAAGAGACACATCCTTCTATATGCACCTCAGTAGAGAACTGACTGCTCACTCACTTGAAATATACAGGAAGATCAAAAGCAAATCACTTCCATACCATAAATGTTTAAAAATTAAAACAATTAAGCTTTAAGTAATAAAGGTAGGGGGATCTTTCTTTTTTAGTGGAATCATTTTATATCCACTACGTGGATTCATTCTCTATACATAAATGTAATTTTTATACTATGTATAATCATCTTTCCATCATGGCAATATTCCCTTAAAACACAAATTATTTTAGAAGAATAGGATACACAGCAAGATAATCCCCAAACATAACAATGCAATATAACAAAATGATTGGTTGTATTGTTTAAACATGTTATTTTCCTTTTTCTTTATGCTAGAATTGCCTCTTGGTGGTTACACAAATCTATACATATGATAACATTTCATGGAACTATTAAAAAAAAGTGTATTATCTAAAAACTGATGATATCCACATACGGTCTGTAGTATACTATTGTGTCAGTTTCCCGGTTTTGATAATGTACTATGGTAATCTAAAATATTACCATTGGGGGAAGCTGAATGAAGGGTAAACAGGACCTCTCAACTATTTTTACAACTTCTTAGGAGTCTACAATTACTTCAAAATTAAAAGTTTAAAAAATGAATTACCTCTTTATAAGTTTTATAGGTCTGCATTCCCAGACATTGTATTGGAATTTTACAATGCAAGGAATCTAATAGATTTTCACTAAAATTCAGATCTCTGACTTTCAGAGAGATTCTTGAAAGGTTCAGAAATACATCCTTCAGTTGACTCCGATCAGAGGGAAATCTGATATAAATAGAATGAAAGTCTTTTCATGATCAATACCAAGTCTCTATCTTTCTCTGACTACCTTATAATTCCTTTGCACCATCTCTCTACCTGACTCCTGCTCCAGGCAGAATTGTTTCCTTCATATCTCGTAGCAGTAAAGCTTAATGTTGAAGAGACTATATCCAAATTGCTGCTTTGATACTAGCTAGGTACATGACCTTGGTTAAGCTGCTTAACCTCTCAGGACCTCAGTTTGTTCATCTGTAAAATGGGGATATTCACAGTACCTACTGCAGAAAGCTATGGTAAAGATTAAATGAAGTAATGGGCACAAAGCCCTTAACACAATGCCTGGTATGTGGTTTAAGCACTACACAAGTGTCAGCTCGTCCTTGGGTAGTGCATCATCCATACTTGCACTAGAGTAAGCTAGTGTAGGTAGGGAGGATGGAATCCAGGACCTCTCCCACAGCCATGTGGTCCCCTTACCTATAAAACAGGAACACTGAGGCAGTGTCTGTCTGGCATACGGTAAGCGTGGCACACCAGGCTATCTCATTAGTGTTGCACTTAACCCTATTATAAACGTTTGTTATAGCTCTGTCTGTTTCACTGCTCTGTGAAATCCTTAAAGGCAGAAGTCAGGTACCGTTTATCTTTCCTATTTCAGTATCTGGCACAAAGTAGGTGCTCTATAAATATGTTAAATTTGTAATTTTTAGGGAGCTAAATGTTTAAAAATAAAGCATTAAAACCACCTATTTGAACTGTACAGAGGACCATGAATGTGAAAATGACATTACAGGCTCACTCTCGCTGCTGAATTATTTTCCCTTTTAGATTATCATGCCTTTTTTAAGTTTTCAGAAATTGCATTTGTAAAAGTAATCCTCAAGTGGAGTTGTTAAGTTCTGAGTTTCTAGTCAAGCAGGGAGTCACCAACCATGCTTGCTGGGAACACCCTAGCCCTATACTAAGTAGGGGCAGGTTATGCCTATGAAGGACACCACAAATAAATGGTACTGTTTACCTGTTCTTTATTAACATATTCCAATGTGCTTTCGACTAAATAATATTCTTGAAATTTTAACAGATGCCCATAGTAATAGTCTGGGATGCTGCAGTCCTCTATGGCAGCCTCTATTGCTGTACTCTCTGTTCAGCATTGTAAAGGGGCCTCACCATAATCCCGAAGTCATTTAGAGGACTGGAATAGCATATTCAGGAAATTGTTGGTTTTCTGTCATAAGTACTTATTGACTGTGACTTCAGAAACCCTCATATAGATAAGTCCAGCACCACAATAATTCAATATTTTTTCTACAAAACAAAACCATTACCATTTTATTAGAAGAAATATTTCATATCTCTCTCTCTCTCTCTCTCTCGCTCTCTCTCAACACACCACAGATGTAGTATGCTGTGTGGGTTGTTAGAAAGTCAAGGAATATAATTTCTTGATTAATTGCCATACACAGGATTCAAGTTATGTACAGTTTTGGTAGTTAACCCCACCACCTCCCATAAGCAGTTACTGCTAAACCTACCAAAAAGCACATTTATGATAAATCACTTGGAGCTCTTTAAGTGGATCAGGCCTTAAGTTATTCCTTGGGATAGATCATGTCATTTTCAATGTTCATGAACTATAGAAGAGAGATTCCACTGAAGACCTTTGCCGCGCTATCTTTGTTTCCTTCTTAGGCTTCAGGGAGTCTCAGTCAATACTTCTTATCTTATTTTTAAATACCTTGTGGTCTCAGAAAAGGTTGGTGATTCAGAAATTACATCAGGAGTCTAAAGATAGACTATGGGCTTATGACTTCAATAAGTGCAGCAGTTCTATAACAAGAAAAGAAAATGCCTGTTGGTTTCAAGACTACTGGGAATTAAAGAGTTATTCTTAGTTTGGCCACTTAGAGTCTATCTTCCCAAAAGCAAGTTACCTCCTCTCCTTGATCATCCATCTACTAGCCTAGGTGCATGAATATCAATCAAAAGGATCCCTAGGCACTCAGTGCTGAATTCTGAGCTATGGAAACCTTTTACAGACTTTTCTCCCACCACCAATTGTTTTGTGACACAGTCTCCTTATGGGTTATTGTACCACGGAGTAATTGATTTGCCCACAACAGTAGTGATGACAGTGGCAAATGTAAGGAAAAAAAATCAGGTCTCATATCTGATAGATGTTCCTTAGGCCATCCTACCTCAACGAACTGCTCATCCCTTATATTTACAAAGCAAACTCTGGCATGAAAATTCTTTGCAGCTGATCCTATATTCCCCAGTTATGGTACAGACAACTGTGAAAAGTATCTCATCTGATTTCCAACAGGACTGGTTTACCAACACATAAACGGCAAGTAACTGGCCCCTCTCACTTTTGTGGCATGGGATTATGAATTCAGACCCTCAGACATGTCTTCCGCTCTCCTGAAAGTTAAGCTTCCTTAACAGTGCAGATGTGTTTTTCTAAAAGTGAATTAATTTGTGATTTACCCAGGCAATCCACCCTTCTCCAATTCCAAATGTAGAGGAAATAAAAGAATTCTGTTGCACATGACAATCATTCTTGCTAAGGTAAAGATTAAACTACAGCCACTGTTACCCATTTCTTGAAACTCACATCTTATAATTTAGGGGTCAGTATATGTTCACTTAAAAAAAAAAAGAAAAATTAATGTTTAGTATCCTTTTTTGGTTTGCATTACCTGAAAAATTCTATAGTAAGCATGTATAACTTTTGCAATAAAAAGTATTATTTTAAATGAATTTGATTAAATGCTATATATTTTTTCCTCTTTTAAAAAAGAAAATGTGATAAAGTCTCTCCAAAGACTGTGCCAAGTTTTGTTTATTTGCTTATTTTAGTTTTGTTTTTGCCTTTTAAGTTTCCCCAACCATTCTGGCTTGTCTTATTATTCGACTGCAATTCATTCAATAATTTGCTACTGAAAAGTGTCTTATTGAATACATGAAAGGAGAATGACAGGAGCAAAAAAAAAAAAATCCATGAACGAAATGTCCTTTAAGTTTCCCTACACATATCCTATAATTTTCCAGTTGGCTTAACCACTCAACATATTTAAATAACCAACCAACATATTTATTTAACATTCGGCAGATGGACATGATAGGGACATCATGATTTTCAGAAGTACTTTTATAACTGCAAGGTTTTCTTCGTGCCAGCACTGCAACAGGTTTGTAAGGTAAAGCGAACCCTACATGCTGCTTCTTCACTTCAGTGTTGGACCAACTCTCACCTAAACATGTCCACTCCGATTAATTTAAATCCCTGACATCAAAGTGGAAATCAAATCATTCTCTTCAATCTATTTTTTTAGCCGCAGCATAAAAGAGACTATTTTACATGTTAATAGTAATCTGATGTGGTTGTATAAATCTGATATAAATATGATACTCTGTTTGGAAATGATGCTAATTTAGTTTAAAATGGAGATTACATTTCAACTTGTAAAAGAGCAGGATAGAATATTAGCATTCATGGCTGTTATATAATTTCCCTTTACACTACACAAGTGTTACTCAAAATCTTTTCTGAGCCTCTTTGTCCAAAGATTTCCCATTCTTCCTATAAGAAAAAGGACTTCTCTATTTAACTGTAAGTTAACAGGTGGTACAGACCCTTGAAAAAAGATTAACAACAACATTAAAAATGCATTTTTGAAGAAACATTTAAAGTTACAATGTAATAAAGTGAACAGAATGTCATAAGAATGTCAAACTGGGCACAGTAAAAATAAATGTTATTCCCAAGGAAAATAAAAAGTCTGCATATTTATGTAACATTCAGCAGATGGACGTGATATTAATATAGGGTTTTCAGTTGTACTTTTATAGCTACTAGATTTTCTTGCCTAACTTGGCAACCCGAGGCACCATTTGATTTTTGGATTTGGACAATACTGCAACAGATGTCCAGACCAATAAAGTAAATTCCTTAAGGGCTATGCTTAATTTGTGTAATTGATCAATTTTGGTTACATAGGCCTCAGTTCACCAGCATGTAACTGCCTTCCACAAAAGCGTTGCAGTTGGGATTTCATTCCATATGTTACAAGAGTTTATGGACTCTGTTTGACGGTGCTGCAGACAGAACAGGGTCTGTGGTGACACCTGTTGGCAACCAGGGGCAAAAAATAACAACGTACAGAGGGAAGGATTCTGGGGCAACATTTCTCAACCTGGACCCTGCTGGCATTTGGGGTCAATTCTTTGTTGTGGGGGACTGTCCTGTGCATTTTAGGACGTTTATCAGCATCCCTGCCCTCTAGCCACTAGATTCTGATAGTTCCACCTCCTCCGGCTGTGACAACCAAAAACACCTCTAGGCCTTGCCAAATGTCCCCTGAGACAACACCCTACCCCCAACCCCCAGTGAGAACCACTGCACTAGTGGGTGCTTCTGGGGTGCCGCACATTGGAAGAGCCTCCAATTTTTCAGTTTTTAAAATAAAATACAAAACAAAAATTTTTTCTTGCCTTCAAGTCTCTGAATCTAATAATACCTTTACAGATAACTCACCCAAACTTTGGCCTAACAGAGCACCTAATGCATGTGCCAGAGCACCAGTTTCATCAGCGCGCTCAAGGCGGGTGGTAATTAAGACGTAGATTTTGAAGCCCAACTCTGAATGTTCATCACTCACCTATTAAACTTGCCAGAGTTGCTATGTTAATTATCTCCCCGTATCCTTGATTTAGCATAATACGGCCTGCAGTCTGTGACAGAAATTAAAGGAAAGACCAGTGACCTCTTTTGTGATTGTGCTAATAACTACATGATAATAAATTAGTTTTCAATTTTCAGAAGACTTTACATGGCAAAAAAAAAAAAACCTGGAGCAAGTACATGATATACAAACTTGATAGAAGATGGCTGATCAGCACTAACTTTGAATCTTCTTTTTTAGTTAGTTCCCAATCAAGGTAAACAGGAAATTTAAACAAACTACAATCTTATTTACCTGGCTCAGCCCATTGCTGCAGATAATAACAATGAGGATGAAGTCATTTGTGTTTGCATTTTATACAGGATAGTTTAACAATAAAACTCCTCTCATATGACTTGTTCAGGGATAGAGAAAACTTTGACACATACACTGTACACAGACCACACACACACACACATGAAACACAAAAGATTTTTCCAGTAAGACATATTGACTGGAAAGATTCAGACTAATATCAGAATAAAAACATGTGAAGTAAAATGACTCATTCACTAGCAAAGAAGTGCCATGACTTCTTGGCATGTTTTGTGCCTTCCTTACATCTGCTCGTGCCTCTAACAGCTTTCCTCCCTTGGCTGGCAAAACACAAATAAGAATGTACAGGAAGCATGGCCCCATTCTGATGTACAATAATATTTAGCTAATTAGAAGAATCCTTCAGCTCATTATGCTAGTCAGTAAGAAGTAAGAAACGTACACGAAAGCATGACACTTGCTAAGCCCTAGGATGGTGTCAAAGCTGAATTGGCATCACTTTCTTCCATTTCTTTATAGTCTTGGTTGGATTGCAATTTCATTCCTTTAAAATCAGTTCTGGCTTTCAGAGCGAATGATCCCTTGAACACTACACCATCTTCTGGCCAAATGTTTAACTGCAAGTTGTTAATTAAAGTGTAGTCAAAGTCCCAGTTTTCTGAGAATGACTGCTGAATTACTACTTGGAATATTTTATTATTCCTATTTTAAGACAGCACAATAGAGAGATAAGAAACCTGGAACATTTTCCTTTTGATTAAATGAAAAAGCAGTGGAACTGTTTTAATACAGCTTTGTGCTTCACGGTCTTAATTAAATAATTTTTATCCCACAGATATTTGTGGGGAGCCGTCTACGTATTTGGCACTTAGAATATGCTTTGGGGCCTAAAGAACTGTAACACATGGTTCTGACCCTCTGAAAGCTTACAACACAGTCATATAATTGTAAAATGTAAAGTGGGTGAGTTCTGAGTAATCCAGGCAAGAAGTACAATAGGAATTTGGAGGAGCGCTAGGAGGGCCTGGTTGGAAAAGATTTATTGTAGACAGTGGGCTCTGTACTATGATGAAGAAAGATGATGTTGATGCTAATGATGCTTAAAATATTCCAGGCACTGCACTAAGTGTTTTAGAAATATCAACTTATTTAATCCTCAAAACAACCCTATTTCAAAATGCTGATGAGTAACCAGGGGGTGGAAGAGGTAAGATTCCAGCTCAGGTCAGTCTGACTTGACAGCACATGCTCTGAATGGTCCTGCTGCACAGTCTCCATGAGAAGGTTTTAAATTTGCAGAAAGGATGATAGAGGACTTTCTGGTGAAGGAAATGGGGTTTGCAAAAGGGTGGAGACGTGGACATGCAGTGGCAGTTCTAGGATTTCCCGACAGGGAAAGAGACAGGCTGGAAATCTGTTTCGGGGAAGCAAGTGCCTAAAGCCTTATTGTTTGAAGCTGTATTTGCAGAGCAGGCATGCAGATCCTATGTAGATAAAGAAATAAGAGGAATTGATAGGGATCATGGGATGATGTCCCAAGACTCCTGAGCCTTGCCACTGGGAATACATTCATGCTACATATTCAAGGAAGAACAAGAAAACCAGTAGGGGTAAATAGTTCAATGGTTCAGAGGTCAATAGTGGGAAACAGGATTTGGAAAGCATGCTGGTAAAAGACAAAAGTGTTTGAAATGCTGCAGTGGTCTAATATATATATATTTGTGCAGAGTGATGACCCTATTAAAAAATTACACAAAAATTAATCTGCTTGCAGTATGCAGGATAGAGGGAAAAGGTACAAAGCAGTGAGATAAAAGACTATTGCATTAAATAAGATATTTGACAAGGAAAAGAAAGATAGGTATAGATATATGAAGCTTTGCAAAGACCAGTGACTGAGCAGGTAAGAAGGGTCCCAAAGACAAAGCAAGAGATAAAGAACTTTCCAGTCGCTTAAGTTTTTGTGCTTAAGAAGAAAATCATGGATGGAAATAGGAAGAGTAGAAGAGGAAGTCAAATGTTGACAAATAATAAAAGAGCTGGGTTTGATTTTAGGAATATCAAGTCTTCAGGAATGGTGGGCTAACCAAGAGACACCGTCCCACATGCAAGTGGGGCTAATACTAATAACTCACTTTGGACTGAGTTCAGGGCTGGAAGTATAAATGGGAAAGCATTCACCCAGAACTCAGATGAAAACATGAGAACAAATTAACTTTCCAAGGAAGAAAAAAATGGGAGAGAAAAACAGAGACCCAAACCTGAACATGTCGGTACCTGCACAATTAGGAGGGGGTGGACCTGAGAATCCATGGAATGGGAATCCAGGGAATTTAGGAGATATCAGAGATAGGAAGAAAATCAAGATTACATAAAGAGTGGAATGTTAAAGAAGAGGTTATAGTTCCTGGTGACTGCTACAGAAAGGTCACAAAGATGAAAATCTCAAAATAAGTGTTTTTCAAATTTTAAAATTGTCTACTATTTTCTGGGGCCCACAGATATAGCATTGAACAAAACAAAGTCTGTGTCATCATTGAGCTGATATTTCAGAGGGTAGAAAATGGGCAGTAAACAAAGTAGTATTATTCATTGGACCACATGAAATTGCTTTTTTTTTTTTTGAGGTACCAGGACCTCTTATATATGGGAAGCCATGTTCAACCACTGAGCCACATTGGCTCCCCTGAGTTGGTTGTTTCATTTGTTTGCTTGTTGTTTGTTTTTATTTTTTTAAGGAGGCACTGGGGACCAAAGCCAGGACCTCCCATATGGGAAGCAGACACTCAACCTCTAGAGCCACATCCGCTCCCCAAAATTGACTAATTTTGACCTACAAAATTTGCAATCTCATATAATTCTACCTAATAGAAAGTCAGATAATGGTAAGTGTTGTGAAGAAAATAAAGCAGGGCAATGAGAAAGAATATGTGGGCAGGGGAAGGGAAGTCATCTTAGAGTGGTCAGGAAAGGTCTCCCCAATAAGGTGGCATTTCTACAGAGACTTGATTGAGGTGTGGAAATGTGTCATGTGAGTACCATGGACAGAGGGACAACAAGTACAAAGGTTGTAGGGTAACTATGTGCTTAGAGAGCAGGAGGAAAGGCCAATGGACTCTGCCACTAGATGATGACTGAAGAAATTTTATCAGTAGAATGGTAGAGATGGAAACCTGGGATTGAACAAATTGCAGAGACCAAACAAGCAAATGGGAGGGACCAAGGGGCAACTACCCCTTGGCTCAGACTGCAGCCATGCAAAAACAAGAATCCAGGGAGCAGTTGTGGCTCAAGCAGTTGAGAGCCTACTTCCCACATGGGAGGTCCTGGGTTCAATTCCCAGTGCATCCTATGAAACAAATAAACAAGCAAACAACAAGCAAAACAAACAAAAAAACCAACTCAGGGGATTGAGCGCCGGCTTCCCATATGAGGTCCCAGGTTCAATCCCCAGTCCCTGGTACCTCAAAAAAGAAAAAAAAAAAAAAGAATCCAGAATTGTCAGGTGCTCTGATATTTCAAGGCAAGCTGAAAAGATGAATTTCTGGATACACTCTCTTTATTTATGTGTTGTTGGAAATTGTAAGGAATTTTAAAACATTATGCAGGCCAAACAAAACACATTTGTAGTACAGATGGGGCCTGCAGGTTGCCAGTTAGAAGAAAGAGGTTAGCATGGTCCCCAAACACAGTCATAGCTCTGAGTTCCTAACCTGCAATTCCATTTGCCCACTAGGCAGCTCAACTGGAGATCTTGCCAGTACCTCAGCCACAACTTGCCCAAACCCAAATTCATTTTCTTTCCCTCAAAACCCCTCTACCTGGCTTATTTCTCATAAATGGCAGCACCATTGGCAAAGTCCTCATCTTTGGAATAGCCTTCCCTCTTGTACATATTGTTTTCCCATCTATATTGTCATCATCCTAGTTTAAGCCCTCATGACTTTCAATCTAGATTACTCAGATTATTTTCCACCTCCACTGCTCCTTCTTCCTCTCATATGGCACATGCTGCCGGATTCATCTTCCTAAAATACTTCTTTTTTGCCACCCACTTCATCCCCAGCACAGAAACTTAAATGACTTTCCCACTGCTTATTAAAATAAGTACAAGCAACGTCAACTGACCTCCATCCATGAAACTTCACGATATTACCTTTCTACCCAACATTTCTTTCCAAGTGAAACTCTCTTACATATTGGTACATATCCTAACCATTTGCCAATGTGGACCTCCCATTTTCCCAAACTCAGCCCAAGTTTTCATATCTTCAGATCCGGGTTTCTCAACCTGGGCACTATGGATAATTCTTTGTTGTGGCCTTCCTGGGCATTGTAGGATGTTTAGCAGCACCCCTCGTCTCTACCCAACAGATGCCAATAAAAACCAAAAATGTCTCCAATCATTGTCCTCTGGGTGGTGAGTGGGGGTCAAAAATCCTCCCTGGTGGAGATCCACTGGTCTATTTTGTGTTCTAGCCATTCCTTCCACCTGCAACCTCCATCCCTTTTCATGTCTACCTGGAAACAATACTACCCGTCCTATTAAAGCAGCCTCAAAAGCCATCAGCATGAGGCACAATGAGCTGGAAACTCCTTCCAGGAGAGCACTTTCTGATACACACAGTATCTTCAGAGCCCAGAACACAGGACAGGATGGAAAATATTTACTGAATGAATGCATGAACAAATGAATGAACATGCTGAAACCCTATTCAATCATTTGTTCAACAGCTATTTACTGAATAAATTCTATATGCCAGGTACCATTCTGGAAATACAGCAGGGAACAAAACAGAGATCCCTGCCCTTCTAGAACT
>PVKH010020176.1:0-14657 GCA_004027955.1 Chaetophractus vellerosus | reverse complement strand
CCTTGCGGCCACTTGCCAGCTCGCAGCGGCTTGCCTTCCCGAGGCGGCCTGCCTTCCCGAGGAGGCCCTGGGAACCAAACCTGGGGCCTCCCATGTTGTAAACCAGGGCTCTACCAATTGAGCCACAGCTGGTTCCCAGTTTTTTTTTCTTTTTAATTGTTAGCTATTTTAATAGGTATGTAATAGTATTACTTTTCATGTGCTTATTTGCCATCCATTTATCTTCTTTGGTGAAGTCTGTTCAAATCTTTTGCCTATTTTTGGGGATGGTTTTCTTGTTACTGGGTTTTGAGAGTTTTTTATTCTGGATACAGGCCTTTATCTGATACCCATTTTGTGAATATTTTCTCCCAATCTGTGGTGTCTTTTCCCTTAACATTGTCTTTCAGAGGGGTAGAGAATTAAAAATTTGATGGAGCCATTTAATCAATCTTTTTTCTTTTACAGATTGTACTTTTCGAGTCATATCTAAGTAGTCTTTGCTTAACTGAAAGATGCAAAGATTTTTTTCCTTATGTTTTCTTCCAGAAGGTTTATAATTTTAGTTTTTACATTTAATTCTGTGATCCATTTCTAATTAACTTTTATATATGGTGAAAGATCTCCATCAAGGTTCATTTTTTTTTCCATATGGATATCCCATTATTTAGCACCATTTACTGAAATTTTCATTCTTGAAAAGATATTTGATGGATATACAATTCTGGGTTAATAGTTGTGATTTTTTTTCCTTTCTACACTTTAAAGGTATTATTTCACTTCTTACCCCCATGATTTCTAGTAAGAGGTCATCTGTTAATAAGATCATTTTATCCCTGTCTGTAATATATTATGATTTTTTTCCTTGCTGCTTCCTAGATTTGCTTTTTATGTGTGACTTCCAATAGTTTTACAATGATGTGTCTATCATTCTTTAAAATTTTTTCTTTATTAGAGAATTTGTGAGTTTACAGAATAATAATCATGCATAAAATACAGGATTCCCATATGCCACCCTATTATTAACACCTTGCATTGGTGTGGGACATTTGTTATAACTGATGATAGTGCATTTTTATAATCTTACTGTTAACTATAGTCCATGGTTTAACTTAGGGTTCACTGTTTGTGTAGTATAGTTACATGGATTTAAAAAAAATTATTCTGTTACCATATATACAATCTATCATTTCCCCTTTTAATCACATTCAGATATGTATTTTAGTGCTATTTACTGTCACAGCTTTGGTGCTACCATTACCACTATCCATTACCAAACATTTCTATCATTCCAAATAGGAACCTTTTACCTTTTAAACCTTAACTTTGCATTTCCTATCCTCACTCCGTTCCCTGGAAACCTATATTCTAGATTCTGACTCCATGATTTTGCTTATTGTAATTGTTTCAAATCAGTGAGAGCATATTAATATTTGTCCTTTTGCATCTGGTTTATTTCACTCAACATGATGTCTTCAAGGTTCATCCATGTTGTCAGGACTCCATCTTTTTAATTTTTAGGAGGTACTGGGGATTGAACCTGGGACCTCGTACATGGGAAGCAGGCACTCAACCACTGAGCTACACCTGCTCCCTCCATCATTCTTTTTTTTTTTCTTCCATCATTCTTAATGATAAAACTTTTGAAGCATTCTGTTTAATATCAGAACCAGGCAAGGATGCACCCATTGCCTTTTCTAGCCTACATTGGATTAGAAGGCCTAATCACTGTGTTTTAAAACTTTATTTTTTTTAGATAAAGTAAGATAAGACAAAGAAGTAAAAATATATGGATTGTTTAGGAAGGGGAAAAACTCATCCCTATCAATGCAGAAAACAAAAATTGTACAGAAAAATTTTTAGAAGCAGTAAGAGTTCAGCAAGATATGCATTACATATCTACATATGAACAACTGTCAGAAAAAGTAATTTTAAAATAAAATTTTATTTATAGTAGCTAGAAAAATATAGTTTGGAATAAATCTAGAGAAATATTTACAAGGCCTGTATGATGAAATTATACAAAATTGTTATAACACATTAATAAGGACCCAAATTAGTAGATAGATCAAAAGGTAACAGTTCTCCCTAAATACCTCTACAGAGTCAATATAATTCCAATCAAAATCTTAATAGGGATTAAGGATCATATCACTCTGATTCTCACATATAATTGGAACTAGAATATAGTAGGGGAAGATATCAAAATTTACTTATTTTTTTATTATTTTTTAGAGATGCTGTGGGTTACAGAAAATTCATGAATAAAATGCAGGGTTCCCGTATACCACCCTATTATTAACACTTTGCATTGATGTAGTACATTGTTCAAGATTAATTTTACAGCCTTATAAATTAAGGCAGTGAAGTATGGCATGAAGATAGATAAGTCAACGAATGAAACAGTGAGCTCACAAACAAATACACACATAGATGGAAATGATTTATAAGAGACTGTGGCATTTTTAGTCAATAAATGGTTCTGTGATAACTGGATCCCTACCCCATATGACAGACAGTGATTTCTGACTGGTTTCAAACTTAAATATGAAAAGTAAAACTTGAAAACTCTTAAAAGAAAATATAGACGAACACATGCACTAATACATATATATGTTTATATGCATTTAAACATACAAATATATGTATGTTGTCATATATACATAGACACAATCCATTATTTCCTCACCAATTTGTGATTAGTATGTAGTTTTCATATAAGAGGAAGTGTGTTTTATGGCCTTTTCCCTAATTGATCCATTTTTTTTAAGGAGTAGCTTTGTATGGAGTTTGTCTGATTTTTTTCTGTTCCTAGATATTTTGCAGACAGGTTTTCTAAGCTCAAAAGAGCTTTGTTCTATTAATTTGTGAAATTCCGTTTCATTGTTGGACGCTGCTTTTGGTGGTGGTAGAGGGGAGGATTCTTTGGTTTCTGCAGACACCTCAGTTTTCTTCTCTTCCTTTATCCCCCTTACTTATGCCTCTGGTAGGCACATCCCCTTTTCTATTTGTTGCCTTCTCCCCCATAAGCAGTGCTTCGCCAAGGTTGCCACTTCTGGTTCTGCTTCAGTTCCGAGGTCCTTCCCTTATAGATGGTGAGTGATCTCTCAAGTCCAGATCTGCGTTCAGCATTCCAGAGCTTGGAGTTAGGCTTTCTCTTTCTGAGAGCATTTTGTCTGTTTTCTTTAAGTCTTTGCTACACTCTCCTCTTTTTCATGGAGTGTCTTAACCTCTCTCCCTTGCCCCCCATATCTACAGACTTGCAGAGATGGTGGCTGCTTTGCTGGAATTTGCCATTTATTTGTCTTCTTATAGACATTTTGAGGTTTATGGTCTTCTTTGTTTCTTAGTAAAGCTGAAGCTGATATCTCGGTATCATTTTATTTGTATTCCATATTGTTTGATGGTTTTGGGGGAGGATTTATGGAGAGATTTGATCAGGAGGCTGCCATTACCCTTCAGACCCAGAAACAATCCCCCCCCCCGTTTGCCTGTTCATAAGACTAATTTTACTTTTATACTTTATTGCTTATATATGAGGCACTGTTGTGTTTCTAAACTATAGATGGCATCCTTACATCAGTAAACCACCAAAGTCCTCTTCAAGCAATTGAACCCGTCTCAACATCTGTCTACAAAAAACAGAGCTTTGTACTTTCACCTTTTTCTACTCAAGAAGGTACACAGATTATTCAACTATTTTCTAAAATCCTTAAATCAATAGTTATGAATTGAGGTTTCATTATTTATAAAATATTTATTTCTATTTTTTTTTCTTATTTTCATTAGAAATGACAGGTTTGTCCTTCCACATTGCTTCCTTGGATGAAAGTGGAGTTCTTAATGTGTGGGTGAGTGAAAATGTGATTCAGAGTATTTATACATGAACAGAGGAACATTGAATAAAATACACTGGCTCTTTTGACCAGTTAGTTTTTTAATAGTCTAGTTGGAACTACCAGAATTGGGCAGGGTGGGTTGGGGAAGAAGAGGAAAAGAATACAATAATGATACAATTAATTAAATAAGGACTTAATAGTTTTATGAGGGAGAGAGAACACACAATTTTATATATGATGAGTTTGGAGTCCCTGCATAAGAACCCAATAGGAATTTCCTGCAGGCCTTTGGGAATGTGGAATTAAAATTTGAACCAAATATCAGGTTTAGAAAATGGTGTTAGAAGGAATCATCATAGAGGATTAATTGAAACTCTGGCTATTGATGAAATCACTGAGTAAAGAGAATATAAAAAAGAGATTAAAATAATGACATTAATAATATTTAAAATGTTAATTCTAAAGTTAATGATCTGTGTGTTTTTTTTTTCTGGAGCAGTTATATTTTTAGAACCAAATAATAGTCAATATATCATGCTATCTTAGAGCTATGTTTTGCTTGCATTATTTCATAATTATAAATTGCATTAATATTCATGATCAATATTCTGTTTTTAGGTGGTTGTTGAATTACCAAAGGCAGACATTGCAGGTTCAATAAGTGATTTAGGTAACTATTAAATAAAAAAATTAATTTTGAAAAATGAATAGAAGTTATTAAAGATATCAATAGCTGCTTTGAAAAATATTTAAATTAAGTACCTAAAAAATGAACCTTAGAGTTGTATATTATGTAACATTGTCCACTAAGTTCATAAGAATGATCAAGTGATATTCTAACTGAATGTTTTCATTTGAATAGGGTTAATAAATTCTATTTATATCTGTATGTCATTCTATTATATTAAGTTATAAATTAAGGAAATCTATATCTTCCATGTCTTTTGTAATATTCATAGGGTATCCAAGTCCTTGAATGAGCATTCATTTAGGTTTTACTGCTTTTTGGTATTGGATTTGCCCCAGGGCACACTGATAAATCTAAATGTAATTCTCTTAAGATCAGTTGGATTGGATGAGTGAAGTATGCTAAAGTATTCAAATGTTATGTGTTTGAGCAAAAAATATCTGACTTTCCCACAGGTTGCTATTTTTGATGCCATGTATTATGGTTTTCAGTTTCAAAAAAAAGTCTTGGAAGTCATGGAATAATTAGGTTCTTTTACATATGTGGTCTAGGTTAGCCCGTGTTTTAAACTCAACTGTCTTTTCAAGTCATTAGCCTCTAACCACTTATTTTCTAATGATAAGCCTTCCTTTCAACTTGTTTATGTCAGTCCAAAAATTATGTTTGTGTCAGTCCAAAAATTATGGCAGAAGTGATACTTTATTCAGAGCAGTATTTGGAATATCTGTGAAACAAATGATGCATGCTTTACACTGAAATGTCAATAATATAACTAAAAAGTTTGTTATAGACTCTTACTTTAATACTAACAGGACTGAATTGTTTAGTTGATTTCACTGGTTACTATTTTGAGGCAGAATAATCATTTTTCTCAATGTTTACTTCATATAGCATTCCCTTTATTTATTATAATACCAATAAACTTGGTGTTGGCCCATTTGGTTTAGATTTTCATGTTGCTCCTACAATCACAGAATGTTAGAGCTAGATGGAGCCTTGGAGATTGCACAGTCCCTCAGTTTCAGTGTACACGTATGACTCAACAGGTTAAATGGTACAGGCCAATTCACACACTTAGTGTTAGAATGGAACTCGGAGCCTAACTGCTTGCCTTCTTACCCAGTGTTGTTCTCTGAAAGCTACGAACTCATAACCTTCAGCATTCATCTTGAGGCTGGTTATGCTGTGCACTTGTGACATAACCAAGAAGGTTCTTCTGTTTATGTAAGTCAACAGTTCAGTGAGCACCTATTTTCAAGCAATTATGGATGATACTTAGGAGTTAAGGACGTTCTTTGCCAACAGTTATTGCATAGTCTGTCAGTGGAGACAAAATTATTTTGCATGAAAAGTATTTTGCATAAAAATTGTTGGAGTATTTACATGATAGTCATACAAAAGATGTTGTAGGGCAGTATGTATTACATTGCTAAATGTTGCTATATAAAATTCTCTTTGTCAACAGAACCACTTACTAAAACTTTGACCATGTTCCAACTTTGCCTGTAGTAAAAGAGGGGAAGGCATTAATTAATAAGCAAGTAATGCTAGAAAAGCTTTGGACATTAAATGCTTACAGGAAAGTTTAAGATGTTTCCAAACCCTGACACACATGATTTAGATTAGTGGCCCATTTGAGAACTCAAATCATAATCAGAACTAATAAGCCACATTTTTCTTTTATTCATATTAAGTTTTCTTTGAATGAGTTATGTGCTAGGGATACAAAGATGGAAAGACACAGACCCTGCCTTAGGGAGTTCCAGTCTCATGGCAAGACTGACAAGCAAATAATGGTAATACAGTGACATGACTGCTAGAACAAAAGTGTGAGTTGAGTGTAGAGGGCCCCTGGGAGAGGGCATACCTAATTCAGGGAAGACTTCAGATAGGAGGTAACATTTGAGTTGAAACTTTGAAGATTAGTAATTTTCAGATAAACAAGCATTCTGGGTACAATTTAAAATTTATAAATAGCATTATTAAATATTAAGTGAATATAACTGACAGTAAGACTTTATAAACATAGTCCCACGCTGTATTTTACAGTAACCTTTTCCAACTGCAAAGTTGGATTTATTTCTATGTAATTTTCATTCAGCTGCTCCCAGAGTTCTAGTCAGTACCTTGCCCAGAATTTGGGTTTCAATATAACATAAATTTCTAGGTCCCCATTTTGTAATGATTTAAAAAAGGGGGGACTGAAAGTTTTAAAAAAATTTTTAAAGGGGGAATAGAGAGGAGAGGCAAAGCCAATAGATAGCTAAGGAGTCAGAGTTATGGCCGTAAAAGCTTTGGGAAAGTAAAGGGAAAAAAGGAAAAGTAAAGCCAGACTTTAGTATTTACCTCGATGGTGTTTGAGAGACTGAAGTGAGAGAATATTATGTTCCAGGGACTAGTGGAGTAATAAGGCAGTAAACATTTGGATGGAAGAGCTTGTATATACATCAGTATACATTCGGCAGGAAAGCCAAACAAATTTCTAAGAATGTCTTTGAAATTGTGGGGAGGAAAATTCTGAAATGTTTCTTATGAGCATAAATCATAAATGAACATTAACGGTAAGGTATATGCTATTGTAAATTTAAGGTGTGTTAAATATTGAATTTTTTTTTGCTTAGTGTATTGCCTCCATTTTATTTTATCACATCTAAAAATGTAAAGGCATCTTGAGCTTGAGCCCACTAATCTTTTTTCCTATAAAGCCTTTAGCTGAAAAAAAATTTTTTTTTTCAGTGAACTTTATTTCAACTTCAAAAATTAAAATAACAGACAAAAGTCTCTAAAAAAAAATTCTGTCCAGGTACATTTATCTCATTTAATCCTAAAAAAAACCTCACCTGTTTCTGCAATGTTCAGAAAGGTACATAAATGAACACAGACTAGTTAAATGACATGACCAAGGTCTTCTTGTTAATGAAGAAAATGAAGGAAAAAATGCTTAATCATATTCATATATATCCATATAGTAAGGGCTTGGCCTTTGCTACAAAAATATTACAATATTACTCTTAACTATAGTCTATGTAACATTAGTTATATTTTTCCTGTTTCACCATATTCTTAACACCTTGTAGTAGAACATTCTTATATTTATATTATTAACCACAGTCTTCCTCTACTACCAAAATCATTGTTATACAGCCCCTAGATTATCCTCTAGCTGTCTTTCACTTAGCATTAACCGATAGACTACCCTTTTCAGCCACAATCACATTTATATACTGGCAGTGTGTATTATATTCATTATAATGTGCTGTCAACTCCGTCCGTTACTGCTTATTTACAGTTGACCTTAATTAAACATTCTACATACATTCAGCATCAGCTCCCCCTTCTCAAACCCCATTCTGTCGCCTACTATCATATGCTCTATAATCCAACTCCATAAGTTTACTCATCATATTTAGTTTAGTTTAACAATTAAAATTTTTAATTCTTACAGAATTCTGTTTATTTGATTTATATTTTAACATCATTTCCTAACGCAGATATTTAAACAATGAAAAATGATTCCAGGTAACCATTATTAGATTTTGATTTAATACTTGTATTAAAAAGTACATTTATTTTTTAATCTGTTTTTAGGTTTAATACCTGGAGGGAGGATAAAATTAGTACATAGCTCTATGATTCAGTTAAATAACAGGTAAGAGTATGCAACTTTCAACCTGCTAAAACAATTCCCCTCATCTTACAAAGATCAATTCCCTGTAGAAAGAAAACTGCATTAGGTAATTGCATACACACAAAAAAATGTATGGACAGTTTTGGCAATGAAAAAATCCATTTTCTCAAATTTTTTGATGTTTAATTAGTTTATGATCAATGCGTGAATGTAATAAATGCAACTTTCTGTAAGTTGATACAATTTGACTATTTTTCATCAATTTTTTAATACAACCCTGAGGCTAAACTTAAATAAGGAGTTTCAGGAACCAGAAACATTAACATGAAAGTTTTATAAAGAAATTTAGACTTCTGCTTTTACTCAGATAATTTATTAGGATGTAGAAAAATTCTTAACAAATGTACTAATTTCATTCGTGGTATTTATATGTTCCATGTTAGTTATTTTCCTAATGATATCTTTTGTTGCCATTTATTGCAGTCACTGGTTAATTATCAGCATGTGAGTTACTCATGAAAATCTTTTGTTATTAACCCGACTTCTCATCATCACAAGAATACCTCGGAATTTGAGTTTCAATATAACAAATTGGGTTGGGGTTAATGAATTCATGTATGTGCAGAGATTTTTTTTAAAGATGTATTTAATTTGTTTATTTCTCCCCCCCCCCCCTCGTTGTTTGCATGTGCTGTGTCAGTTTGTTGTGTGCTGGTCTTTTTTTTTAGGAAGCACCGGGAAACGAATCCAGGACCTCCCATGTGGGAAGGAGGCACCTATTCACCTGAGCCACCTTCACTCCCTGCTTTGTTGTGTCTTCCTCGCTGTGTCACTTGGTTGTGTCATGTGTGTTATCTTGTTGTGTCAGCTTGCTGCAGTAGTCTGTCTTCTTTAGGAGGCACCAGGTACTGAACTTGGACCTCCCCTGTGGTAGGAGGGAACTCAGTCGCCTGAGCCACATCTGCTTCCCTGTGCAGAGGTTTTAAGTCAACTTTGGTTGGTTTAAATATAATTATGAAAGTCAATCAGTTATGTGTTTTTTTTTTAAATACATGAAAAGTATATCATTCATACATGAACACACATAAACTATAAGTGTTCAGTAAACATTGTGAACTTACAAAACAAACATGCATAACATCATAGTTATGTGTTTTAAAAGTCATCTAAAATATCGTGGTGCTCTCTGCCTAGAGGGGCCCGCACCAAATCTTGTTGCGTATTTCCGTCTTCCCTATTTCTCAGCAAGCTCTGTTTCTTCCCCCATTTCCCAAATAAATCCTTTTTACTGGCCTAACAAAACAAAACAAAACAGAACAAAATAAAATAAAATAAAAAAAATAAAATATCGCAGAGCCAAAAGTAGGATCTCTGGATTTGTCCCTGTTGGGTTTACTGACATTCCCACCAGTCCTTCATGTAGTTCCCTCACTGAATTTCTTTCAGGCTGGTTTTTAACTCCATTATGGCCCCCTTATTGCTTTATACTATGCATTGCATATCCTTTTTTTAACTATGATTTTTCTCCCTGTACTTAACTGTACACTCTTTAAAGGAATGTGGCTGATGTCACACCTATGCCCTCAGATTCCTAGCAGTATCTTCCCAAGATGTGTGCATAATAAATGTTCTTTCAGACATTTATTCAACATGCTGTATTAAGTATATTCTATGTGCCAGGCTTTGTGCTGGGCACCAAAGGATAAAATCTCTTCCCTCAAGGACCCCATCTAAAGAGGCAGACAAGTAAAACACAATTATTACAGCAGGTAAGGTTCCCTGCATTTCAGAGGAAGAAGGTTCTGAAGCTGAGGTCAGTGTACAGGATGTTTCTTAAGGAGCTCCCTTGGAGGAACACCTGTTTGGTGGTGGCATGGGGAGGAAGCACAAAGGGGCAGAAAGGAATTGCTAAGCTGTGAGGCAGGCCTGATATGATGGCCTCAACTGACCCCAGGGAGTTCTGGAGCTGGAATGGCTTTTCAGAATTGTCCTGAGTTGGGCCGAGATGGCCAGGCCTTTATATGCCATCTCTGATGAGCCAGTGGGAGGCAGTGTGCCTTGGGCTGAAGTAGCTCTCTGTAGCTGAGGTAATTCCTGAAGGGTTTGACCGCTGAAGAAGTCCACCTGCCTTCAACACTCCTAGCCTCTGGGAAACAAGTACTTCATTGAAGGGGGGATCTGGGTGGTGCATCTCCATGTCCACTGTGATTATAAAGCAGTGTACTATGTTCTCTGTTAGAGGTAGGCATAGGGCACTGTGGGAGCTCAGAGGAAAAGACAGGTTGTGTGGGAATGAGATGAAATGTTGACTTGATGGAGAAATGTTACTAAGCCGATTCTGAAAGATAGAAGTTAGACAAAGGAGAGTTCCAGTCAGAGGGAAAAGTCTTTTTAAAGGTCTTGAGGAATTAAAAAGCATGATGCATTTGGGCTACTGCCAGAAAGTTTATGGTCTAGAGATGAGGGACTCTAAAGTCCCATTTGCTTGGCTAAAGATTTTAGATGCTATCTTGAAGGTGATAGGGAGCCATGAAAGGATTTTAAGCAAAGGAGTGATATGTCTTATTTGTGATTTAGAATGGTCAACTTAATATCAGTATAAATGTTGAACAGAGGAAAGGAAACTGGGAGTCAGGGAGACCAGTTAGGAAGCTTTTGTAAGAATCCTTAGGAAAAATAAGAGCCTGAGCTAAGATTGTAGGAGTGGATATGGAGATAAGGATATAAACTGAAGAGGAAGAATTGGAACAACCTGGTAACTAGTTTATTATAGGGATGATCGAGAGGGCGGAGCCCAGGTTGGCCCTCCTCTGTGGCCCATCCATGTGTCTGGTTCATTGCTGGGTACCATTCACCAGATAGAAACATAAGATGAAGAGGTTTGTGGAAGGAAAGCTGGGATCAGGTAAAATATGGCTCATTTTAGGATGGGTTGGGCTTGAGGCATTCATGGGTATGCCCAGGAGGTAGTTGGAGGCACAGCTTATAACTGATATTCCAGTCATGAATGTGAGAAAAGAACAAGAGACGCAAATCTGATATCTCACTTTTCAAGACAGGTGGAGAAAGAGGAGCTTAGAAAGGAGACTGAGAAAGTGTGGCCAGATCCCTGACTTTTGACTACGGCAACATGGCGGGAGGAGCTAACATAATCCCTTTCCTGTTAGAAATGTGTATGCCATATAAAGTAAAAAAACAATAAAACCAAATATAGTTTTGAAAAAGAAAGAAAGGAAAAACCTCTACATGCTAGAAACAAGGAGGGACTTGAAGTGGTGAGTTTTGGAGCTGATGTGACAACCTGAAGACTGGGGTTATTAGGCCCAGGTGTAGGCCATGATGGTTATTCTTGCAGCCTTACCCCCCATGCAGGAGCCGGTGATACACTGGGCTTGCTCAAGGCAAGGAGCTAGAATTGAGACTCCTGCATAAGACTCTGGTATTCATTGCCCCTTCAGTGAAAAAGAAAATCGGCCTCACTCTCAGCCCAGGGAAGCCAAGGAAACTAGGGAGGACTTGAAATCCCAAGCTCTTGGTGTGGTGTGAGAATCTGCAAGCTGAAAAGTTAACATTAAAGTCCCAGATCAGTGAACCACTTCGGTGGGTTCACTGTAAAAGATAAAACTGCTTGATAGAGTAGGGGTACTTTTACAAGATAGGGTGCACGGGATTCCAATAGGAAAACAATCCATGCTGGATATAAGTTTATGAATAAAAATGACAAAAACTACAAGCATAAGGAAACAACCTGCCAGAGTCAAAAAATAGGATTAGCATACCAAGAACTTGAGATAATTATACAATCTAAAAGACATCTCTAGAAATGAAACTATTATCTCTGTATTTTAAAATTAGTGAGTAGATGTAACTGAAAACAGAATTGGTGACCAGGATGATCGATTTTAAGAAATGAGCAAGATTGCACTAATAGAGGAAAAGAAATAGAAAGCAAAGAGTGGTTAAGAATCATAGAAGGACGTGGATTTGGCTCAAACAATTGGGTGCCTGCCTACCACATGGGAGTCCTGGGTTTGGTTCCTGGTGCATCCTAAAGAAGATGAGGTAGAGTCTGAGCTGATGTGATGGGCTGGCACGGTGAGCTGATGCAACTAGATGACACAAGAAGGAAACACAACAAGCAGGGAGCGGAGGTGGCTCAAGTGATTGGGCGCCTCCCTGCCACATGGGTTCCCAGTGCCTCCTGAAAAAAAAAAAAAGACATGCACACAACGAACAGACACAGAGAGCAGACAGTGAGCACAAATGAGGGAGGGAGAAAAAGAAATAGATAAAATAAATCTTAAAAAAAAAAAAAAACAGAGAGGAAACATGGCATGGCCTTGTAGATGTCTCATAGTCAATTACACATCAACTTAATATCAGTGTAAATGTGAAACAGAGGAAAGGAAACGGAGTCAGGGAGACCAGTTAGGAAGTATTATAACTTAAACACTTATTTTTAAGTGTTAAGTATAATTATCCTTAAAGCTTCAAAATATCCATGTGTTCATCTTTCTTCTTTTATTCCAGTCTTTTCCATAAAGAGGCTGCATATTGGGGGACTGCACAAACACTGAATGTTAAGTTCCTGCCTTCAGATCCTAATCATTTTATCATTGGCACAGACATGGCAAGTACTATTTTAAATTTCATTCAATAACTCTTTTATTTCCTTAGAGTTGCCTGTTAAGATCCTCATTAAAGATTAATTTACTATTTGTTTTTATTGTAATGCTGTTTAAATTGTTGCAAGAATAATAGCTTTATCTAACATTATACCTAATATTTTTCTTTAGTAACCATTGGCTTTATTACTATTACTAGGGTCTTATAAGTCATGGCGCAAGGCAAGATTTGAGAGTATCTCCCAAGTTGTTCAAACCCCAGCAACATGACATAAGACCAGTAAAAGTTAACGTGATTGATTTTTCACCATTTGGAGAACCAATATTCTTGGTAAGGAAAGTCTGTTTTTTAAAGCACTAATTCTTTTTAATGGTATTATTTGCCTATTTGGACAGTGTAACACTTGCATTGATCTATTGGAAAATATTAAAGTTCATCATTTAGTAGACCACAAATTGACCATTCATTAGGCCTCAATGAGGCCTAAATAGCTGAAACATGAAATTAATAACAGAGATTTTAAAAAATATAACCACTTATAGATGAAGTCTCTTAAATAATACTTAGTTTAATTGCAAACTATTTAGAAATTAACAGAAAAATATCAAATACCAAAATCTACAAGATAGCTAAAGATCTTTAGTGAAGAATCATTGCATATGTCACTGAAGAATCATTGCATATGTCCTTTTTTTCTTTTTCTTTTTGTTTTCCTTCCTTTTTAAAAAAAGATTTATTTTTTATTTATTTATCACCCCTGCCCCATTGTTTTGCACTCACTGTCTACTCTCTGTGTCCATTCGCTGTGTGCTTTCTGTGTCTGCTCATCTTCTCTTTAGGAGGCACCGGGAACCAAACCTGGGGCCTCCCATGTGGAAGAGAGGTGCTCAATTGCTTGAGCCACCTCAGCTCCCTTGCATATGTCCTTTTCTTACTTAAAACATAATACAAGTCATTGAACAAAGTCTTTAACCCACAGAGAAAGTCCAGGAATGACTATTGGGCATGCCAATACATCCATCTCCACACTGAGCTAGAACAGAGGTGTTGTAGGGAACATGCCCTCCTGGGGTGAGTTCTTTACTTTCTTCCCCTCCCAGGGCATGGTATGCTATTACACTCTTTCACCATGAATCCAGTTGTCATGTTTTTACAGCTTGTATCAGTTAGCCAAAGGGGTGTTGATGCAAAGTACCAGAACTCTGTTAGCTTTTATAAAGGGTATTTATTTGGGGTAGAAGCTTACAGTTACCAGGCCCTAAAGAGTCCAACTCAAGGTACCATAAGAGATACTTTCTCACCCATACTCTTTTGCCCCGTGTTGACGCAAGATGGTGGGCGATGTCTGCAAGGGTTCAGCCTTCTTTCTTTCTCTTAATGCTCCTTGTCTCGGAGCATTCTTCCGATGTCAGCTGCAAACTGGCATAAGACTCGTCTTTCTCCCCGGTCTCGTTTCTGTGGAGCACTCTCTCTTTTTGTGTATCTGCTTCTGTGTGTATTTACTTCCACGTGAGAGTATGTTTTATCAACCCAAGGGCGCTGGGACTCAACGGTGAGTCGCACTGTAATGACATGGTTGGATCAGAGCCCTAATCTTAACATAATTTAATCAGACGTCTCAGCTGAATCTAATACAATCAAAGGGTTATCATGCCAGAGAAACCAACCAGTTTACAATCTATATTTCTTTTTGGAATTCATAAATAATGTAAAACTGCTACACAGCTTATGGATTTTTAGAGCAGGAGGCTTCTAATGTAAAAACTGGCTGGTTTGTGATGTTGAGGGAATATTATCCTAGTAACTCAAGTGTGCTATTTGTAGAAGGAGCTAGTGTGTGACCTGGAATAAAGATTTTGGAGGGTTTCTTATTAAAAGTGTCAGCAAGTCCAGTTAG
>PVKH010020175.1:0-14658 GCA_004027955.1 Chaetophractus vellerosus | reverse complement strand
ATCTCTTGTGCCACCTCAGCTCCCTGGTCTGCTGCATCTCTTATTGTCTCTCCTCTGTGTATCTTTTTGTTGCATCATCTTGCTGTGCCAGCTGTCTGCATGGGCCAGCATTCCACATGGACCAGCTCTCCACTCGGGCCAGCTTGCCGTGTGGGCCAGCTTGCCTTTCACCAGGAGGCCCTGGGAATCAAACCCTGGACCTCTTATATGGTAGATAGGAGCCCATTGCTTGAGCCACATCCGATTCCCAGGACTCTTGTTGACAAATTCTCTCAAATTTCTCATTAACTGTGAATATTTTGAACTCTTCCTCATTTTTGAATGCCAATTTTTCTGGATACAGAATTCTTGGCTGGCAGGTTTTTTTTTCTTTTAGCACCTGAACTATGTCATACTACTACCTTCTTGCCTCTAGGTTTCAGATGAGAAATCAGCACTTAGTCTTATTGTGCTTCCCTTGTATGGGATGGAGCTCTTTGCTCTTGCTGCTTTCAGGATTCTCTCTGTCTTGAGCATTTGACAATCTGATAAGTATGTGTCTTCAGGTAGGCCTGTTAGGATTTATACTGTTTGGAGTGCACTGTGTTCCCAGGACATGTACATCCATGTCCCTCAAAAGAGTTGGGAAATTTTGGGCCATCATTTCCTCAAACACCCCTTCTGCCCCCTTTCCCTTCTCTTTTCCCTCTGGGATGCTTATAATGCTTATATTTGTGTGTTTCATGTTGTCATTCAATTCTCTGAGTCCCTGCTGAGTTTTTTCTATCTTTTTATCTATCTGTTCTACCATCTTTGCAATTTTGGATGTCCTATCTTCAAGGTCTCTATTTCTTTCCTCTGCCTGTTCAAATCTGCTTCTAGTGTATTTTTAATTTCTTGCGTTGTGCCTTTCATCACCACAAGATCAGTTATCTTTTTATGTATGTTTACAATTTCTTCTGTATGTTCTCCCAGTGTCTTTTTAAAAAAATTTTATTGAAGTCTATCATTCATACATGAACATACATAAACAATAAGTGTATAGTAAAAGTTGTGAACTTACAAAACAAACAAGCATAACATCATACAGGGATTCCATACATCATCCCACCACCAACATCTTGCATTGTTGTGAAACATTTGTTACAAATTATGAAAGAATATCGTCAAAATATTACTACCAGCTATAGTCCATATCTTACATTTGGTGTATTTCCCCCCTAACCCACTCTATTATTATTATTTTTTAAAAATATATTTTATTAAAGAAGTTGTGAACTTACAAAATAATCACGCACATGTGTAGAATTTCCATACCACACCCCTTCACCAACACACCACATTTGGTGGAACGTTTGTTATAGATTATGAGATAATATCATCAGACTATTACCACCAACCCTGGTCCATAGTGTACATTTGACACACTTTTTCCATACCCTCCTCCCATTATCAACCCAGTACATCTTTGGCATTGTTGCAAGAACATTACAGTATTGCTGTTAGCCACAGTCCGTAGGTCACACCAATTGTATTTTTCCCATGCTTCTCCCCCAGTGTCTTCTTAATGTCCTTTATATCTTCCTACATTTCATTGAGTTGATTAAGGTTATTTGTTTGGACATACTTGATGAGTTGTTCCACATTCTGCACCTCCTCCTGCCTTTTTAGTTTGTTCATTAGACTGGGTCTTCCTGTTTCTTAGTATGGTTTGTAATTTTTTGCTGATGTCTAGACATCTGTTTATCCTGATAGGCTATTCCATTGGTTAGTTTCTCTTTTTAATCTAGGGTTTAATTTCTGTTGGGTTTTGTGTTGTGTCCTTGTTGACACTTGGTTCCACTTATTCTATATCTTTGTAGTTGCCTGCGTTCAACTGAAAAAATATTAGGTCCACAAAAAAGGAAAGAAAGAGGAAGAGAAAAAAGAAAAATAAAAAAAGAAGGAAGGAAAAGGAACAATAAAAGAGACAGAAAAATATAAGTAAGGGAAAATAATAAAAAATAAAAAGGAATAAAAAAAAAAAGGTGGAAAAGAAAGAGACAGGAAAAAATAAAATAAAAGACCAGACAAATGAGAAGGGAAGAAAGAAATGAAGACAAGAGAAGGCAGAAAGAAAAAAAAGGAAAATGGAAGAAAGAAAATAGAAGAGGAAGGAAAAAAAAAAAAAAAAAAAAGAAATAAAGAAAGAGGAGAAGGAGAAGGAGAAGGAGAAGAAGACAAAACAGGCCCCCGACTCCACCACCAGCAAGTCTCTCAGGCTGCCTGTGCCTACCAATCAATCACCACCACCCCCAAGGGCCTCTCCGCCGGTACCCGTATGTGGAGGCCAAAAAGGAAAACAAAAACAAAAACTACCCCTGTCTAGGTTCTGCTTTGCAAGGCTGCTTGTCCCATGGCTCCCCTCCCCCAGGGAGCTGGCTGGGTGCCTGTTCACACACCGGTCACTCTCCCAGCTTCCCTGTCCGCTGGACTAGTTGGGTGCCTGTCAGCCCCCCAGTCACTCCCCAGGTTCCTCTCAACCCTGGAACAGCCAGGCACGTGTCAGCCCACCCAATCACCCTCCCCTCGTCTGTCCCCCTGAGCCAGCTGGGTGCAGCCAGTACTCCTGGTTACGGCGAGTCCCCTCCCCTTGAGAGCTGGCTGGGTGCTGGCAGCACACCCGATTGCCCAACTGCTCTCCTCTTCCCTGGGCTGGCTGGGTGCCGCTCTGACCGCCTGCTCATACCCTCCCCTGCTCCCCTCCCTGCCTGAGCGGCTGGGTGCTGGCCCCCACACCTGACTGCCCTGCACACACCTGGTGGCCCGGCACTCTCCTCGCTCTCAGCTGGGGGGCAGGCACTGCTGCCAGCCAGGTCACCTGCCCCACTTCCCTCTCCCTTGGAGGGGGTGGAAGACGGCTTGCCTGCTCTGTCACCCATGGATTCCCTCCCCGCTGGCTGACTCGCTCCCGGCTCTCTAGCCGCCCTCTCCGATTGCCCCACAGTCCCGCGGCTTTCTTTATGCCAGGCCAGCCTGCCTACCTTCCCGCAGTGTCTGCAGGAGGAGTGCAGCCTGGCCTCCCCTACTCCGCCATCTTGGCTCTCAAGAAGAAGGATAACTGGATCTCAGTGTTAGGAAGTACTTTCCACAGTCGCATTTAATAAAATGTCCTTAAAAGAGGTAGTAATTCTTGATGTAGATGATAATCTTCTTTGGTGGATTTGTGACTCCTGGTTTTCAAGTGGTCTTTGAGACTACCTCGTCCCCCATGGCCGTGGGGGATGGCAATGATGCCATTTTGTACAATTTCATGTTCATCTTACCGGGGAGTTGGAAATTCAGTACTTAATTTTTTGTTAAATAGAAAATTCCAGTTTTGAGGTTGAGTTTATTACAGAAGAAAAAGCATTACCAAAACCATGGCATAATCAATAGTTGCAGATTTGCATCGTACAATAAGTAACAAAATCACTATAGCAAAGAGCGTCTCTATAGCCTTCACGATAGCACTCAGCGTCTTGTCCTGTAAATATTTCGCTTACCCCTAAAGCATGATTTCCCACATTTCCCACTGTTGCCACCCTCTGTGCCTTGGCAGCCGCATGCACCTGGTGGGCCCCTGCTTTGGCCATGGCACCCCTAGCTTGTCAATCGGGAGGTCAGCAGGACAGCAGCTGTCCAAAAGCTCTCTCCCCAACCACCAGAGCGGGCAGGGTTAGCTCTCCCTGGTTTGAGTGCCATTTCTTTTGTAAGCAAGTGCGCTGCTGGCCTTGAAAGGGAGGTGTTAGTTAAACTGTGCGTGAAAAGGATTGAGGAAATAGAGGTGGGTCATCTCTGGTCATCTTTCAGATTTAGATACAGAGTGAGAACTCTGTTCACCGTCACGTGTCTCACACAGTACCTGACCAGACCATGGCAGAAGCTGGAAACAGAGAGGAGCTCTGCTAAGCATGTCCTAGCTTATTTTATTTTATTTATTTATTTATTTTGTTACATATCCCGCCCCCCTTCTGCTTGCTCTTGCTGTGTGTCCATTCTTCTGTGTTCTTCTATGTCTGCTTCTTGTCCTAGCTTATTTTAATGTCGCTACTAGTAGTAATTCTCCATTAAAGTGAAAAAAGGCAGGAAAAGGCTAACTCAAACATGATGGCAACACAATAGGCCTAACCCAGAAAAGGACCTTAGCTATTATAAGGAAGACCAAAAAAAGAAGGAAAAAGGAAGGCCAGCACATTATCTTGAGGGAAGTTTGTACGCAGGTCCACGAGAGGGCGCTTTAGACTGTGATTCAGAATCTTGCTTTGATTTATACAACCAGGAAACATACTATACCGGATTGATTTTTATAAAAGTTGAATGTCATAGTGAATGGTTTAGAAAAACTTGGTCAATCCATATCAAGTTATTCTGATTGTCCTAGCTCATGAACCAATTCAATACAAATGTTTTGGAGTACGTGTGTTGTTTTCTTTGGATGCTGGAGGTAATGAAAATCCTATTTTTTATTTACTTTAAAACGTCTTTTTTTATTTTCAAAGAGCGCCTTAAGATTAGATAAAGATTGGGCTGCAATTGATGTCATTTTGGGGGGTGGAGGTGGGTGGGTAATAAGTTATACAGGCAACTAAAACAACTGTGTCATTGTCCTCCTTTAGAGACGAGCCTGATGAATTTTAGACACACACATGGCAGCCATTGTTCTTTTTATAAGTGTTGATAAGTAAGGGTTGATTATTAAGGCAAATATTTCAGGGAAGGGGTATGGCACAGTGGGAGAAAAGGTGTTTTCAGGGCATCCAGACTGGAGACTGTGCTTCGGGGTCTCCACCTCTGGGACCTTGGGCAAATCACGTAATCTTTCTGGGCCTGTCTCTTCGTAAAGCGATGGGGTTGAACTAAATGTCTCCGAAATCTTTTGCGAGTCTGAAATTCTCAAATTCTGACTCTTATGTTTAACTTTGATTAGTCCTAACTTTACATTTTCATAGGGGGTGCCATATCTAGAAATTACCTTCAAATAAAATAATGAAATCTGTGACGTAGAAACTTGATTCAGGACAAAGCGGGAGGGAGGTGGTCCCCGATTTTGAGGCCTCGATCAAGTTCTTTATAAAAGCTCATTTTACATCTGAAACGGACAATTCTTTGTCAACTGCTGTTAAATACTCATGCAAGCACTGCTGCCCAGTCTCAAACTTCCCTTAAGGTACGGGTTCTTCACCTTTTCTGTTCACGGACCCCTTTGCCAGCCAGGTGAAAACCACGGACCTTTTACTAAGTCTACACTATGTTGTGTATTATTTAATAAATATATCACACCCACACCAACACGTCCCCACAAGAATAATGTTTTTTTGAGTTTAAATTCAAATTCACAGACCCCTTGTTAAGAACCCCTGCTAAGGCAAAAAACAGTGGTCAAATGTTTATGTTTCATTGACTTTCCTGCTAGGATTCAGACTAGATAAAAAGCAAGAAGCCAAAAATCATTAGAGATTTAAAACTGAGGATTATTAATCTATCCCCGATAGACTCAAAATGACCGAGATAAGCATTTGCCAGATATAAGCCCCATCTGCCCTCGTATAATTGAGGCCAACCTGTTTAGTGGTGTGGTGTTTGGTTGAATATTGTCACTACACAATTTTCTAACTCCTGAAGCATACTCTGACACTCCGCCTGAGTTTTCTACTTCTAAAGTAAATATATTGTTGAATGGTGTACTCTCTGCATGGAAACATATGTTAGCAATGTGCATCTCTGTTGGAAGGAAAATAATCTGGTTGACAGACACATACAACTCCTGTCTTTGATGCAAACAAAAAGGATTTGCAGCACATTTCTAAATGTGCAAATTTTTCGAGAATCCTTTGCGCGTCATTGTGCTTGTCTTCGTGCCTGCAGATGTGTCTGTGTGTGTGCTCATGCCTCACCTGTACGGACATTTACAATAGTAACTCCTGGGTGACACTAGTCTTACATCCTGAATCTCTACACTTTACAGTTCCCCAGCTGTCATGGTGAAATCTGAATTAAGGCGATCAGAAAAGGATCTGCCATCGTGGGACCATTCCTTCATGACACGTAATGTCAGACCCGAGCCTTGGTAGCAGCAGAAGGGACAGAGTCAGGGAGGGAAGGACGCAGAGGCTGAACCAAAATGGCAGAGGAAGGCAGGTGATGGGGGGAGGGGTCTCGCTCTAGGAAACTTGGGCAGGTGGGCGAACAGCCCGTCAAGTCTGCTGGTTGACCACAGGTAGAAGTCTAACAAGGTCAGCGTTAGGGAAATTCAACTCATTGTTCATCCACCCTATCCTGAGTCCTAGGAAACGCCAAGTGCTGTGGTTAGTGAAATGAGAAATGGAAATGGATGTGAAAGTTTCTTCCCTCAAACAGGTTAAGGAAGAGTGGGTGTATTAGACATAGAAATAAACCGTTACAAAATCACAAATGCTATAGGTAGTGCCATGGGAATCCCAAGAGTCAAGGCTATGGGCAGGCGAAGGTCTCACTCAGGAAGTAACGCCTAGTAGCTTTACAGGGAAAACAAGGGTCCCCAGGTGGGCAGCAGTTCTTACCAGGTGTGAATGCAGGGTAGCTGAAACCCCCTCCTCTGTGCAGTGTGGTGGAGGGGACCACACATGCTGGAGAGAGCAGAAGGGCCTTTAGGAGATGGAGCTGCAGGTTCTTTTAACACTTTTAAAGTCTTTGTTTAATTGGCTGGTTTTAGTTCAAGATGGTACTTTCTAAACTCATTTTAGCTGTTCTTGACAGAATCTTCATTTATTCAATGAGTGTAACAATTTCCTTAGGCATTTATCAAAAAATTAATTTTATTACTCTTTGATAAAAATATGCCAAAAGTAACTTTGGGGGAAGAGAAAAATCAAATGACCATCAATATTTCCACTATCATTTTAAAATGATACCTGCTTGAGATGATTAGTCAAGACTCTCTTCGTTGAAACTGACCGAAACTCCATTCAAACTCATATATGCAAAAACGGGGGTTTGTCGGCTTACATAATTGGGAGATCTCAAGGAGTGGAGGCAATAAAAAATGGCAATAAAAAAAGTCCAACTCTGACAATGAGCTGTGAAAATTGAGTGTGATTAACTGATTCAGATGATAATAATAACAACTAACTTAATTGAATGCTCAGTACATGCTAGGGCAGCTTTCCTAAACCTTCCACGTGTAACTCATTTAATTTTCATCACAATCCTATGAGATAGGCACTACTATAACCTCAACAAATGAGGAAACTGAGGCCCTGGGAGTTGAGGCAACTTCCTAGGTTCATACATCTAGAAAATAAGAGCTTGTCTTCAAAGATGTGCTCTTAACCATTATACTGTGCTACACAGCTGCATGGCATAGTAGTGAATGAATAATATCTAACACCAATCCATGAGTAAGTACTGTTTTACATAGATGTTAAACATACGGTACAGGAGGAAGGAGTAGCCTATGATATTGTCATCCTTTTTCCCCCAGCAGCTTGCCCAATTGTTCGTAATCCCACCGCAGCTCCCAAAGGTTTAGTAGAGTCTACTCAGGGCTGAGGTTAGTAATGGGTTTGCGTGGGACACAGAAAATCTTATTTGAAAAGAGTAAATATGGGTTCATGGTCACCTACTACTTCAGCCCTCAGGAGTTTGGCCTGAAGATGGAATAGAGGAACATGGAAAACAAGAATGGGGAGGAATGGGTGCACTTCTGGAGAGAACAGGAGAAATGCAAGGGGAAGAGGGTGCTTGAGCTCCCGCGGCAGCTCTGTCCTGTAACACCAAGCACAGAGCGGTCGAGGGCCTCTAGGTCCCTGCAGGAGCCCTGGAGTCTTGCTGCTCTGGGAGTCACATCCCGTGGGTTGACAGAGGTGCCCACCCCTAGTGGAACCAGAGAATGGACCGACGCTGAGGGGCTAGGACTGAAACTGTTTCAGTGAGGGATGGGGTGAGGCAGAGGTATTCAGGAAGTTGGCCCCCCTCATCAGGTGGCTGAGGTAGACCTGGCTTGAACTCCTCAGAGTGGGAGTACGAGAAATTGCAAGCTGTCGCTCTGCTGCTTCCTTGCCACTTCCCGAGGCCAGTAAGTGGTGTGACTCATCAGGCAACAGAAGAGCAAAACCCAAACCCCTCCCCAGATTCCTTCTCCAAACCGCCTAAGATGCAGGGACTAGGAGGTTGATTTGATTTAGCTGTGGAAAGTCTTTGGGAGTTGAGGTGAGGAGAAGGTGCTGTCAATTAGTCACACTTTAGTGTGAATTAGTATCATCAGATCATTTCCCAGCAACCCTAGCAAACCAAGTAAATAGAAATGATGGAGTTGGAGTGGAGAGTAGAGAAAAGCTGATGTTTTGGAGCACAAGTACTGTCCAGCAGGCTGAAAGGGACACCAGCTGAGCCCCAGGCATCCCGGGAGAGGGTGGAAGAGAAGAGGAACCAGAAAGAGAGCTGAGAAGGCCAAGGAGTCAGCCTTGCTCTCTCACGGGCCTGAACCGGGGGCACACGGGAGATGTTCCCTCATAGCTGTCATTTCCTGCCTTGAGGGTCCCTACCCCACCTGGAGTTTTGAAGGCGAGGGAGAGAGCTGGACTTTGCAGCCGCCTTTCCTCCTGTACAGATTCTCTGGTGACAGAGACGTGGAAGAAGTTTCCAAGGCTGGCTCTGGGTCCAGCAGTGCCAAACAGTGTTTCTTTGTCGAGCCTGTTTATATTAGATTTGCCGGCACCCACATCCTCACTCCCGCTCTGTTACCATGGCTGTGCCTGAAAAGGCTGCCATTTAGTTGACATAATTGGGCACGCTCATAAGAGGAGGGCTGTCCCCTCACCTGAATGTTGCTCTTTCCTAGCTGTGTAACGTTGGATTGGTTGATGGAAAGGTAGCCAACAGGAATTCTGTGTGGAGTTGGGAGACAGGAAGGAGGTTTCTAGGTCTTTCAGTGCCGCTGACCTAATTCGGCATTATGTTTTTATTGAATGAGTTGATTATTTTTATATCATTTCCTGGTAAGTGAGTTACCATCACTACTTTCATTTTTTCCATGTCCCAGCTTCCAGTTCCTTACCACATTTTATGTGCACTTGAAAATTTACTTCTTAGGCTATTTCTCAGTACAAACAATACTGTCTGTTTATGATTAGACCAAGAGCTTTGCTGCTGGCATTATAAAAACTCTAGTCTTACATGTAATTTGTATGAGGAATAAATTAAAAGTTGGTGTCAAGGCTTCATTGGAGTAGTATTCTTGGTGTTGCATTTTAATATTTAATGGAATCTTTTTACTTAATCACCTTCCTTGGGTGATTAAATATGCGTCACTAGACCTGGCTTTCTTTCACCAACCCTGACAACTGGCTCCTTGTTGAACATGTCAAAGTGAGCTGCTTGTTTCCTAAAGTTACATTCACCACATACTTTGATGTTGCCTATTGTGTTTCAATTTCAATGAAAAGCTGCAAACAAATCACTTTTTAAAATATAGGTTCTCTGCGTATTTACACGTTAAGACTCATTGTTCTCCTGTGGTTAGGTTGAGAATCTGAGAGATGCTTTAAATCCATCCTCCCAGAAGTGATGGATTCCTTGTTCCTAAAACTTATCTAATTATGCCTAATTTCTGCTGGTATGCCATAATAAAAAGACTCCTTTGTTTTGTGTAAACGTAATTTTGTATCACCTCCCTGCTTTTGAGTAAACTTTGACATTCTTTTCAGTCTGAAAAAATTATGTGACAATAGTAACTAGATTATTCGTGGCTTTTTTGGGGGGCGGGGGCTTCTTTTTAAAATTTTATTAGATTTTAAATGCTTTAACATTTTTTGGGGTCCTTTTTTAACTTTGAAATACAATGTCTGAGCTGTCCCAGTGCCCAAATTCTTCCTCCCATGAAGGTCCAGTAGAGTCTGAATCTTCAGTCAGAGCCTCTGTGGTAGCACCGAGGATATCTGAGTTTATGACCAGCCCTTCCGGGCCTCCACTGCTGCTGCTTCCCACAAAGATCTTCCCATCAGCCCTCGGGCTGGTCCCATCCCAGTTGTCCCACTGCAGGGTGACCTTGACAGCCCTGCAGCTTCAAGCAGCAGGCACTCTCCAGAGGCTGGGTTTCCCAAGGGTTTAGGAGGAAGAGGAAGACCCCGTGCGCCTGAGGGTTGGGTCAGGGACCCTGGGTGAGCGCCCAAGGATATCTGTGCAGGTGCCGAGGGCATCTGCCTCGGCAGCCAGAGCTCAGCAGTCAGCGCCGCGGGGGGCCTTTTTGCTCTGTGTGTTACTGCGCTGTTGACAGATATTGCAAGAGAACTGGAAGAAGGAGTCTGCATCCTGCTTCTTCATGATAAACGCTTTGCTGTAGTAATATACCACTACTCAAAATGTCCCATTTTCTCCACTTTCAAGTGTTCAATGAACTGCATTCACAATATTGTACTACCTGCATGTTTTTAAAAAAATTTAATAATAATTTAATAAAATATTTCATTTATATTTAATAGGACATCATTGCTTGAAAATTATTTTTTTTAAAAAATTAGGATATTCCAAAAAGAAACACTTTTATGGCAATATTAATCTCTCCATGTCACATGTATTTTGGGTGTGGTTTATTTATCTGTGTGAGGACTATGTTAAATGTACATTTTAGTTACTCCTTAAGGGACAGTTACTACCTTCCCTTTGATAAAAACATGTCAAAAGTAACTTAGGGAGAAGAGAAAAATCAAATGACTATCAATATTTCCATTATCTTTTTAAAAGATAAAAGTGATACCTGCTTAAGACGTCGAGACTCTCAGTTGAAATTGACTGAAACTCCATTTAAACCCATGTTTGCAAAAAAGGGGATTTGTTGGCTCACTTAATTAGGAGGTCTCAGGGAGTGGAGGCTATAAAAAATGACAAACTCTGACAATGAGGTCTGAAAATTGAGTATGATAAACTGATTCAGATAATAATAATTTGATTTTAAACTGAATTAGTTGAGGCTGCTGCAAAGATGAACTCTTTGTAATTAGAGCAATCTACACAGTGAAGATTTACAACAGTAAAGATATACAGAGTTAAGGGCAGAGACCAAAATACTTTTCTTCTGCTTTATCCAGTAATTTTTCTCTTTAAATTATTAAATAATTTTTATATTTCTTACAAAATATTACTTTTATCACCTATAAAATAAATGTATCCTTCCCGTAATAGAAAGGGTTAGTCTTAATCAGCTCAGCAGGAAGATTTGACAAAGTTGGGGTACCCCATCTTTGACCTCACCATATCAGTTAGTCTTTGTATATTGACTCTTTCCCTCCCCTCTATTCTATTCTTCCCATTTCTTCTATACACATACACACACTTTAAAAAACAATGGGAACTGTTTGGCTGCTTTCTCAGCTTTGGAAAGACATTTTCTTTGGGTTCAGTCCATTGGGTCCATTTAATTCTGCTGTGTTTTCATACTGTGTTCATCAGAAAGGCCTTAAGTGGGATGAAGCACACAAAGTATTAAATTATCTTGAGTTCCTTCTTGAGTCATCTCAGCTGCAGTTTCTCTTCCTTTTGCTACTTAGAAAACTGGGGGCTTTGGATGCAGGGATTCCCCAAGCCATGAAAGCTCCATCGTTGTTTAAAGCCCTGCAAGATAAATATCTTTCTACTTCCCCATGAAACTCCAACGTTTGCTTTATGAAAGGAGGAGGTCTGGCTTAAGCAACTGTAAGAAGGAAACTGTAAGCTCTAGTTGCACAGCATAGCAAAAAGAGAACGTAATTACGTCCACTTGAAGATTTTTATTACGTAGAGAAACAAGGGATTGGTTTAGATATACAGATGATTTATAAAGAAGAAATTTGGAATGGTGATTCAGACCAGAACCATTGGCGTTAGATAACCTGGTTCAAATGCTGGTTCAGCCATTGACTAGCCAAGATACCTCGACCTATTTCAGGGAGTTTTGTCTGTAGAGATAATAATATATAATGTTTAGGAGGTATTGTAGAATTAAGATACTGATAGTGTTATCTAACACAAACTAAGTCTTCAGTAAGTGGACCATTTATTCATAAATGTATTTATTTTTTCATAAGTATTTTGTGATGTGTATACAAAGAGAGAAATAGACATTACAAATGTCTTTATGGCTGTCCAATTGAAATAAGAACAATGGGCATTGTCCAGTTTTAAATATACTCATGGATAAGATAATTTGACATGACATTTGCTCATATTGATAAACCAGAGACAATTCCCCTGCTTCCTGTCTGGTGAACCCCTAGTTGCTCTTTAAAACCCAGCTCTTTTATCACCTCTAGGGAAAGTGGTCCCTGACTCTTCCGCAGTGACACCTCTCTCCTCTCTTCCCCGTTTCCTTTCTACTCTGGCCTCTGTTCTATTGGTTCCTTTATCTCAGGTTTCCTACAGTCTTTCCTCTGGATTGTGGGCACTTTGAGGAGGTGATTGTCTTAACTCACCACCTCATTGTCTGGCACAGGACCTGGCATGGGGGTAACTGCTAGTTGGATTGTAATGGCTTGAATTTCGTTGAATCCTACACCTGTGTGGAAAACAGGGCCATACAAAATACTTTGGACTCACAAGGCTGTTTACAGCTCTGTTTTTGATTCCAGGAGGCAGTTTAGCAATAGATGACACATCACACTTGATGCCATCCAGGTCTGCAGTTGCCATTGCAGACAAACTCTGTGGTGTCATTCAGCTGCCAGCAGATGTCGGCTTTCCCGAGCCTTCACGGTTGGATTTTCTGTTCTCTGAGATATGGGCAGCCAAGTGGCTCAGTCTACTGAACTAAGAAAGGAATGCCAGGGTGCCAGTAGGAGTAAGGGCTCAGGAATTGTGCTTCCTGGTAAGACTGAATGGGTTTAGTACTGTTTCTAACTTGTCAGTAGCAACATCTCTTTATTTGTAGCCTCTCTCGACTCACAGGTTTCCTTGAGCAGGACATTCAGTATGAGGCCCTTCAGAATTCTTTTAAGAAAATGGGCCTAAGTTTACTTATGGTGACAGTCAAAAAGTGCACTGGCAGTTATATCTGTAAGGATGAGAAATATCAGTGTTTGTGCCATTTTTATGTACAAACTGTTACTTGGATTGCAGTTAAAGTGTAGAGTCCATTCTTGAGAGGGAGGTACACGATAAATATAGGTTCTTCTTTACTCTCCTTTTAGTGAGTCTATATTTCTAAACTTCTTCAAAACTGTTTTTTCCCAAGGAATGTCCCTCTAGGAGTGGTCTGCCCTGGGTGAATGTGACAAGGAGGTGTATTATGTGTGTATAATTTTAAAACAATAATAAAACTGACTAAAAATTGGCCTCACCACAGACAGCAATCCTAAACAAATGTTAGTGAATAAATACTCTTCCCTGAAAAAAAACTTTTGTTGCTCTAAGTTCTAAGCAATTGCTGCGCTTACTGTTGAGTTTTAATAATATATATGTAAGTTACAAATAACACATTCTTATGACTTATTCTTTAATAAACAGTGTTTCTCTATGGAAGTTAATTCAGAGAACTTCCACTTATCCAGTTGGCTCAAGACATACATGGATTGAGCTACACCCAAACATTTTAAGAGTAGGTTCCTAAAAGTTCAGAATTGTTTGAACTTACTGGGATGTAATTAAGTTTCCAACCCCTGTGGTATTACATAGTTCTGTTTTCAAACGGTAGGTTTGAAATAAACAATGATAGCGCAGTGATGTACAGATAAAGAAGCCAGCTGTAGTTATTTCAATTCTGTCACTGTGATCATTTGGAGTTTTTATTTATGTTTAAAAATTTAAACAGTGAAACAGTGCAAACTGAAAGATGCAGTATTTTTATTTGTAAGTGTAGATTTCATACATCACATATTTTGCAGAATTTGAACAACATCTTTAAAATTAATTTTTCTCTTTAAATTCTTGTTTGTTTTGAAAATAAATAAGGAACAAGGATATAAAATAATTTCATCTGTAAGATTTAATAGTTACCTAAATTGTAACTTTGGTATACATTTCATTTTTATTAAAATTCACTTATTCAGTTACAATATTTATCATTATATATAGATAGCCAAATTCATACTTTCATTATTCATATATATAGATAGACCAATATATGGACATCATTTTTTTCCTCTTATTCTGAGAATACATTAAAGTAATTAAAGGATATGGATCCATTACATTTTTTTTCCTTTTTGAATGATGTGTTTGCTGGTTTGAGTCTTTTATGGACCCCAGAAAATCACGTTCTTAAAGCAAATCCCTTCCTGTGCATGTAAACCTGATGTGGGTGGGAACTCTTGACTGGATGGCTTCTGCTGGGGGCCTCTGATTGGATGGCTTAGTGAGGCGTGACCCAGGGTAGGTCTTGGTCCTCTTGCTGGAGTCCTTTATAAATGGAGGACTGAAGGCAGAGACACACAGGGAAAAAATTAGAGAGACAGAGGAACCCGGAGAGGCTGTGAGAGAGCCCCTGGAGGCCAGAGGCTGGACTCAGCAGAGCACAGAGGCATGGAAAGAGGCCCCTGAGAGGCTGAAAGAGACGAGGCCTGGAGGAGAGTGCCTCAGGAAGAAAGTGAGCCTGGAGGAGCAGGCAGAGTCCAGCTGCTAAAAGCTGCTGGGAGCAATATACCAGAAATGGGTTGGCTTTTGTAATGGGATTTTGTTAGGTTAAAAGTTTACAGTTCTGAGGCTGTAAAAATG
>PVKH010020174.1:0-14658 GCA_004027955.1 Chaetophractus vellerosus | reverse complement strand
GGGCAGGGCAGGTTGCCTGCAAATCGAGCACAGCCAGCCACCCGCGAACTGAAAAAGCCGGCCGTGATGGAAGCAGAAGCCGCCCACAAGCGGGGAAAGCCGCGCCTGCGCAGTGACCAAGTCTCGGCGCGTCGCCGCAACGGGGGGGAAGGGGAGATATGTAATAAAATAAATAAAATCTTTAAAAAAAAAAAAAAAAGTCAGTTTTAATTTCTAAGTTGCCATTCAGATATTAGTAGAATAAATAACATATAAGTTTATAGGTTGGGTATCAAACAACAGAAAACTTGAATAATCCATAATAAAAAATAAAGAAAAGAAAAATTATAAAATTAAAGAACAGGCAGGACAAATAGAAGATTTTTGGAATGAACTCAAATGTAATAGTGGCAAACAAATGCAAACAAACTAAACACTCTAAAAGTCTAATATTGTCTGACTGGATAAAAAATGAAATGCAAACTTAGGCAGCTTACTAAATACTCAACTTAAATATAATGATAGGTTAAATGTAACTGAATGGAAAAGACTTTTCATGTGCACACTGACTAAATGGAAGCTGGTAATGATACACTACTATTACATAGAATAAATTTTAAGGCAAGGAGTATTACTAAGGCAGAGAGATAATAAAGTTAAAGGAGCCAACACCAAGAAGATAGAAATATATAAATCTAAAGATAGTCTAAATTTTATACACCTAATAATATTATTTCAAAATTTATTTTAAAAAATTGACAGAACTAAAAGAAGAAATAGAAAAATCCACAATCATAGTTGTTTTAGTATCCTGGCTATTAAAACAAATACCATGCAATGGGTTGGCTACACAATGGGGCTTCACTGGTGCACGGTTTTGAGGCTAGGAGAAGCTCAAAATCAAGCTGTCATGAAGGTGATGCTTTCTCCTAGAAGACTGTGGCATTCTGGGGCCAGCTGCCAGCAACCTTGGTCCTTGTCTTTTTGGTCACGTGGCAATGCACATGGCAGTGCCTTCTCCTGGATTCCCTGGGTTCTGCTGATTTCCAGCTTCTGGTTGCTGCCTGTGGCTTCTTTCTCTGTGGCCTTTTCTATAAGGCCTTCAGTAATAAGATTAGGGCCCTTCTGATTCAGTTGGGCCACAACTTACCTGAGGTAACCTCATCAAAAGGTCCTACTTAAAAGGGTTATCACCCACGGGAATAGATTATGTTAAAGAACATATTTTAATAGGGTGCATTGCCTCAAGCCATCAGAATAGTGGAAAATAAACATACTTGAATCTATAAAATAAGCATTGTCAGCTTTCACCAGGGAAACAGCACCAACAGGATATATATTTTATATATTATGCTATGTCAATATTATGAGATTTATTACAGGAATTGGCTCATGCAATTGTGGGGATGGGCAAGTCTGAATTCCATAGGGTAGTCCCCAAGCTCAGAACTCTGATGAACTTTCAATGAATTTTCAATGAATTCCCAGGGAGAAGCTGGCTGGCTGAAGTAGAGGTGGAAATTCTTCCTTCTGATTGCTGAAATCATCACTTCTCCTTTTAAGGCCTTCAACTGATTGGATGAGACTTCTTTCTTTGTTGAAGGCAATCTCCTTAGTTGATTGTATATGTAGTCAACCTTAGACACAATCAGCTTTCTGATGATTTAAACACACGAAATATCCTCACAGTAACAATCAGGCCAGTGCTTGCCTAACCAAACACCTGGACACCATAATGTAACCAAGTTGACTCATGAACTTAACCATCACAATACTTCCAAAAATTCATTAGGAATATAAAGGGTCTGAACAACATGATTAGCAACCTTGCCCTTAATTGACATATATCAGTGACTGCACCCAACAAAGATAGATTATACATTCTTCTGAAGTGAACATCAGGAAAAAAAATTATCCTCTGCTGGGCCATTAAGTAAGTCTCAACAAATGCCAAAGACCTAAATCATTAGGATCGAATCCCTGACCATAATGATGATAAGCTAGAAATATTAAGTTAAAAAAGATTTAAATGGAAAATCTTCAATTGTTGGGAAATTAAACAAAATAATTTCAAATCCTTTGTGTGCTAAAGAAGAAACACAATGGAATTTCAAAATATTTTGAAATAAAATATATAAAATATGATGACAGAACATGAGAAAAATATCTAAAGCTTAGCTTATAGGAAAATGAACAGCCTTAAATACATATATGAGAAAAGAAGAATGGCTGAAAACCAATAAGTTTTCATCTCAAGAATAATTTGTGGTATTTTCAATGCAATGAGAATGAATGATATATAACAATCTCATAAACTCTGTAACACTTAATAATATGGATCAATTGCATAAACTCTATAAATTCCATTCACAGAAAGTTCCAAAACAGGCAAACAAATCAGTGGTGACAGATGTGAGGTGATGGTGACAGTGGTTATCATCAGGAGAGTAGTGAACAAGGAAGTAGGAGTTATCCCACTTAAGTCCAATTTCCTGACCTGGGTGGTGATTACAAGGGTGTGCTTTTCTCATGAAAATGTGAATGTAACACATGTGTTGGGATTGAATCATGTCCTCCACAAAAGGCATATTCAGGTCTCAATCCCCCATCTTGTGGGTATGAACCCATTTGTAAATAAGACTTTTGAAGAAGTTATTACTTAAGGTGTTCCCAAACTGACTGAGGGTGGGCCTTAATCAATCATGGCTGAAGTCCTTACAAGGAAAGGAAGTTGGGTTCAGAAAGAGAAGCCATGGAGAGCAGCCAGGACCTGGAAGTCAATGAAAGAGAAAGAAGACACCACCGTGTGTACTGCCACATGATGGAAAAGCCAAGAAACTCCAAAGATTTCCAGCTAGCCAAAAGATACCAACCAAGGAAGGAAGCAAGTCTTCCTGCCTCTGAAACTGGAAGCCAATAAATGCCTGTTGTTAAGCCGACCTATTGTATGGTATTTGTTTTAGCAGCCAGGAAATGAAACCAATATGTGAATCAATTCTCTATATGTATAATTCAATAAAATATATCCTTAAAATTGTCGTTTTAAACTAGGAACCATTACATTAATCATTTTTGAGAAATACTAAACTATATATTAAGAAAACACCCTTCTTCGTTTCTACTCATACATATTTGCCAACCACATGGTAGCAATTCTAACAACAGTAATATCTATCGAGGGTTTATATGTGTTAGGATAAGCACTTTCCATGAAAGAGCACATTATATTTCCCCATTTCTCCTACAAATAGATATCATTATTATCCTCATTTTACAGATGGTCAAACTGAGGTTTAAAATAACTACATAAGCTCAACATTACAAAGCTTAGGGTATGTTAACAAACTTCTACCATCTCTTGTTCAGTTTCATAATCCTTGTTTACAATGAGAACATTGGCCTGGGGTAAATAGGGAAATGAAATCTGGAAAATAAGCATTTCTGGTCCTAAACAGAGCCAGAGATGGGGTAAATTTTGCTTTTGTTCCAATTGTATCTAGAGTCCAGGCACAAATATGACCATGTTTGGTATCTCCAAGTGTGAAATTAGAGAAAAATGGCTAGGAGACTCAATTTGGATCAACTGGTTTATTTGTCTCCTGTGTTTTCCATGTGGATGAATTTAGTCTCTCTGAATAAGTAAATCATATCTAAGATACACTTCAGTTCCAATACTCTGTGGTTCTTCAATTCTCAGAAATTGTATAATTATGGGAGTTGCTATAACATTTTTCCTAAGCAAGAGAGCAAACAGGTACTGCTATGAGAATGTTGAATTCAATATTTTCTGAAGTTCCATCCTGTGGTGAAGAAATGTACCCTGTATGGCAAAATATTTTCAGGGTTGTATTTCTTACTCTGCCTCGACCTCAAGGCTTAAGGTTTGGCACATGCTGATTCACAGAAGACTTTCCTAAGAATTTTGTGAAAGTAACATAGACCTGAACACATTCACAAGGCAGTATCTTGAAGTTACACTGATGAAAAATGGATTGCCATTTCTTCTTCAATATAGAGTAAATCCTTAATATCACAAGGGATGCCATGATCCCTGAAGTAGCATCTCATTGCAGGCCAAAATCTAATTTTCTTCCTATTTTCAAATTACAGACATTGATGAAATAAAATAAGCAAGAGAGTTCAAGACATAGAATTTAATTTACTTAGAATAAAAGATAATTAAAATAATAGCAACAATTTTAAGCTAAAAAAAGTTCTCTAACAATATGGAAGGAACTTGCCAAGAAATAGAATGTCATTTAGGACCAATTCATGTTTGGTGCCATCCTGGGACAAACAAAAATCTTTTTGGACTAAAGCTTGGATTAAAGAAGAGCACAGATTGAAAGGAATAGGTGTTAACACAATCACTTTGAAGTCAGAAAATAAAATGGAAGGGTAGTGTCCAATCTTGATAAAATACATGAGACTCTAGGATTACTTTTTTGGCATTTTCAAATTATTGCTAGGTTAGTAGCTATGGTGTTTGGCATTTTAAAATGATAGATAATTTTAGGTAGATATGCTAACACTATTGCTGTTTATTTCACAGAACTGAAAAATCAAACTAAAACAGGTGTGGAATTCACCTCGTTAAAACTGAAGCTAAATTTGTGATATTAAAAGAAGGTGCAAAGTTTTTTAGAAGAAAGCATCAGACACTGAAAAGTGTTCCAATGAGAAATAAGGTCCCACATTCATAAATGTTAAGAAGGAAAAAAAGTAATACTTTGAAGCCACTGAACATTTCTCATATATTATTGTACCACTATGGCATTATGACTAGATCACATTTTTAATTAAATGGAAAAATATTAATTTTGAAAAGTAGAATAGCAATTCTGACTCTTCATAAACATTACCTACATCTTCTGACTGATGAAAGGGTTGAATGAGATGATCCGTGTAAAATGCTCAGCACCTTAAGCCACAAAGTCAGTGCTAAGTAAACTTTAAGGTAATTATCAAGGGCTTATTGGGACCTCTAGCAAGGATGTAAGAGCAAACAAGCAAACATATACATCAGTGTAAATATAGCTGAATCCTAATTTAGAGTCCTAAATTTAGAATCCTAATGTAATTTCATGACAGAAATCATTCATGTTTTTATTAAATAGAATTGAATGTGCTAGGGAAAAATTCAGACTTTATGAAGCTACATTTTTCTAGAATCTATGTTTTTATTATTGAAGGAACAAATATTTTTCAAGAACCTACTATGTGAGGTACTCCTTGCAAGGTGCTGCTTTAACAGCTCAAAATTCAAAATCTGAAAGTCATCACTATTTATAATGTCACTTAATTCCGGGAATCTTATTGAGGCTCTCCAGGAAAACATGTTTCTTCAAACTTTTTCTAACCACCATCACCTTTTATGATGGCTGAATTTAAGAAAGAAATTCTCATTTTAAGCAGTGTGTTTTTAGAGCAACTTATCAAACAGTGGCCTTTAGCTGTTGTTCTGTGACAGCCAATCTATTAAAATCCTGATGTAAACAAGTGGAGAAGGTGAAGTAGAAGTGCAGATATTTGCACAGCATTACTGTCAGGTAAAATTTTAAAGATAGGTTTTATGAACCCATTATTTGCAGGCAAGGCTTTTGACTACAGCATCTGAAATCATTTAAGGAGACAAAATGTTTTGTCGAAACATACTGCTGGGAGTCAGTATGTAGCTTCTTTTCATGTAATTCAATTTAGTTCTGTTGTTTGCATGAAAGAGAAATTCTAGCTGGGCAGCCATAGTGAGCCAGGAAAAAGTGACAATATGGTGAGCATGAGAGACAATTAAAATTAAATGCTTTTTGTCTTCATTTGATTTCTTAATAAATAGTTAATTGCACTGTGGTATACCTGGTGACAGGCTAAATTAAGAAGATATTGGGCATCTTTGCTAGCTTCTCCCCATCAAATACAAACTTAATTTTGAATTCTATATCATGTGGAGTAAAACATTAGATAAGTTTTCTTTCTAAAATATATGTCTGGAAAATGGGGTCACTGTGCTCTAAGGTGGAGCTATTTTGACATAAGTGGGGATCTAGTTTAGAGGCAGGAAATGATGAGTTGAGAAAAATAGTTCTTTAAATTAGGGGTTCTTAACAAGGGGTCTTTGAGCTTGAAATGAAATTTTTAAAAAACCTTATTATTGTGGAGACATATTGGTGTAGGTGTGCTATGTTTATTAAATAATACACAGTATACTGTGGACTTAGTAAGGGGTCCATGGTTTTCACCTGACTGGCAAAGTGGTCCGTGGAAAAGAAAAGGTTAAGAAGCTCTGCCCTAAATGGAGATGGGAATAGAGCTGGGTTTTACAGAGCTGGTACAAGTAATAGTGTTATTAAACATTACCAATACAAATGATCTGGTAGATAAATAATCCAGAATTCTCTGTGTTTCCAATGACAAATTCTTCTATTTAGCAATGCACATGGCTTGGAGAATATACGAGATCTTATGAAACAATGTGAAGGGACAGACGTGTGAGGAAATAAGTGAGCTTTAATCATTTGAATACCAATTTGTTAAATAATTCATACAAGACTTTATTAAATTCCTATTACATGCCAAGCACTTTATTAGGATCTGAGAATGAATGCAAAATTAAAAGTGAGATCCCTGGCTTCAGGCTATGTATAGTTTGGATTACAGAAAGACTTGTGAAAAACATAAATGCAACAGAAGGTTAAGGTATTATGTTAACAGCATGTGCAGTTTGCAATGGAGACCCAAAAGTTACTGGGTCTGTCTTGAAAGGCTTTATAGAAGTGAATCTTGAGATGGTAAGGACAAGCTCACCATATTGCAGTTTGGGTGGAAAAGACATTGTTGGCAAAGGTTTCCAAGTAGACATGTGAAACAGTATGGAATGTTGGGAAGAAAATAAGTAGCATAAGTAGCATGGGGTGGATGGTTATTGAGAAACAATTTTGTTTAGGTTTGGAGTTTTTTTTAGGGATAATTCAGGAGATTTTTCCAGAGACCAGATCATGCTAGAACCTAGACTTGGACTCATAAATAATGAGGAGGCATCCATTAAAGTAAAGGAAAGAAATCAGATTGCATATTAGGAATATTACTTGAGCAATAATGTAGAGCATTAATTAAAGCAGAATCTGACTTAATGGAGGAAAGCAATCTTTAATAATCTGTAATTAAAGGAAGAAGGTCTGGACTGATGCAGTTACAAATAAGAATAGAAGAGAAGGCATAGGAGAGACATTTAGAACAAAAATTGACAGCACTGGTGGAAGGTGATATTAAAGAGTTAAATTGGTGGTAATTGCAAGGTTTGGAGCTTAAGTGACCAAGTAGAGTGTGGCATCTTTTATGAAAATTGTATGAACAATAAAAATAATAATTACCATCATTTAAGAGCCCAGTTAAGTATTATCTCATTTAATTTTCAGGACATCCAAGTAAAGTAAATGTAATTATGATTTGTCTTAGTGTAAAAAAAAAAAAAAAAGAGTTATAGACTTAGTAAAGAAACTTGCCCAAAGTCTCTTGGGTAGTATGTAATAGAGCCAGGACTCCAGCCCAGGAATGCTTGACTCAAAAGCCAATACTTGTAGGTGTTAGTTTCCATTTAAGAAAATGAGGATGAGTTATTTTTTACTTGTTGAGCTCGAGATACTTGTTGAGATATTTTCTATGCAGGTTGATAGACAGGCCTTACCAGTCAGCAGGTCCCTGGTAATTTACACCACAAAGTAGATAGTGAGTACAAACAGAAGAGGATCATGGGCAGAAGTTGATAATTTTATATTTAAAAAGCAGATAGACTTTGATGAGCACATAAAGGTGTCTGAGAGAAGAAAGGAGAACCAGGAGAAAATGGAAGACTGGAAGCCAATTATACATTAGCCTGTGCCCACACCCATCTCCTTGTGCACAAATCCTACCAGGTGTTCAAGATCTAAGGCAAAAGCTACCTCATCCAAGAAGTCTTCTCTGATATTATTATTCAAAATAAATCTTTTTCCTGAATCCTTTAATGCTTGGTCTGTGTTTCTCATAATTGCTATTTCTGCTGCTGCTATTGTTGCTCTTAATAATTGTTCAGTGAGATATATTTAAGAAAAATATAAGAATTTTCTACTTTTTAAGTATGTGCTATGCTGTTTGACTAAGATGTTAAAATATGAACTTTTTTTTTAGGAGGTACCAGGGGTTGAACCCAGGACCTTGTACATGGGAAGCAGGTGCTCAACCACTTGAGCTACATCCGCTTCCCAAAATATGAACTTAAATACATAATTGAACAAAGAAATAAATAGGAGGAAATATACAAATTTCCTATGCATAAGAATCCCAAATAATTTATGTAGCTACTCTGCCCTTGAGGAAGTGAAGCATAACTCCCCACTCCCTAAGTGTGGACTCACATAGTGACTTCCTTCCAAAGAAAACTGTATGGAAAATGGGGGAGGGATTAACTTTATAGTGGAGAACCTGACAAACACTACATTAGCCTGGCGATCAAAGCCAACATCAGTAGTGATAAGTCATATTGATCATATGTACCATTGATATGATGCGATGAAAATGCTGATTTATATCTATGGCCTTCCTGAGGAAAAAAAAAAAAACCTCAAAGACCCAGTCTAATCATTGGAAAAATATAAGAAAAATAAAAATCGAGAGACATTTTACAAAACACTTGACCAGTAACTCTCAAAACCATTAAAGTCATCAAAAATAACGAAATTCTGTGAAACTTCCACAACCAAGTGGAGCCTAAGGAGATATGACAACTAGATAAACTGTGGTATTCTGGATGGTATTCCAGAACAGACAAAGGACATCAGGGAAGAACTGAGGAAATCTAAATAAAATATGGAATTCAGTTAATAATAGCACATCAATATGGATTCAATTGTGATAAATGTACTTCATTAATGTAAGATGTCAATAATGAAAACTCAGTGTGGAATAGATGAGAATTCTATGTAATATTTCCCAATAATTCTGAAAATATTAAATGTTCTAAAATAAAACATTTTTTAAAAACTAAGGAAATCTTTAAGTCACACTAATGCATTAGTATTGGTTTATTAATTGTAACAAACATTCCATATTAAAGTAAGATGTTAATAATACAGGAAACTGGATATGGAGTACATGGAATCACTGTACTATTTTTGCAATTTTTCTGTAAATCTAAAACTGCCCTAAAATAAGTTAATTTTTTAAAAATGAAGTTAAGAAAAGCATTTTACTTAAAATGCTTTTTATTTTCACTTTTACTAATTATTTTTAAAATTTTACTTGAAGATTTCAGATTATATGTCTTTATTATATCACTACACTTTTTAGAACAATGGAGAAATTCTCAGAAACAATTCAATGATTTGCCTGCACATTTAATGAGGTATTTATGTTCCTGCTGTGTAAATTTATAACCCACTACAGGTAATTCAAGCAGATCTACCACAACTGATTTGAAATACAAACATCAGATATAAAGGAGATAGTCTTTCTACATAATTATAGTAAGGTCATTTTCTCTTTTACAATTTCTAGGTTCAACAAGACTGTCTATGTCATAAATCGTAATATTGAGATGGGCAAGCACTGATTTCAGTTTAGGATGCCATGAACTGCAGTAATACCAATAAAGTCACTTATCTTTTCTCTCTCTTCTTCCACTTGCATGTTTACTAGTGTACTTTGTAAATAGTTTAGCCCTTGACATGAGAATGCAGAGGTGGGTTTTTCTTATGGTGCTTCTTTTTAAGCAGAGAAGAACATGAGGCATATATGTCTCCATTGGACAAGAATTTCATTCCTCGTCATCACAAGTTGCCAATATAACCTTGGCATTGAAATTTGTCAGACTTACACTCTTTGTGAGTTCCATATCTCAGAGAAGTGTTTAGTTCCTGAAAGAGTGTGAATGAAAGCATTAAACTCCACTAAAGAAAAAAAATATTCACATAACAACCATAGGGAGCAATGTCAATTTGTGAGATTTGAAAAATCACTTTAAATGAAATGTTATTTACTCTGTTTTATTCTGCGCTCCAAATGTCCACACAATTAAATCATTCTGGATAAATCTTGGTTTCAATAATCATTACTACTTATAGGGTAGCCTGAAAGGATGCATTTTTTTTCTTTTTTGGTGCTTTTTTATTATTTTTTTTTCTTTTTACAAAAGCTTCAGATTATATAAATGTTACATCGAAAATATAGGGGATTCCCACATGCCTCACTCCCTCCTGCTTCCACACTTTCCTCCTTTAACAATATCTTCCATTTGTGTAGAACATTTGATACAATTGATGAACAGATATTGAATTATTGCTATTAACCATGGTCTATAGTTTATGTTATGGTTTACACTTCGCATCACACAATTTTATAGGTTTTGACAAAATGTATAATAGCCTGTATTTGTCATTGCAATGTCAATGCAGAACAATTCCAGTGCCCTCAAAATTCCCCATGTTACATATATTCTTCCCTTTTGGTCCCCTCAGAACCTCTGGTGACCACTGCCTTTATAACAATGTTACAAGTTCTCCCATTACTAGAATAAAAATTAATAAATCTACTTTAGTCCATGTTACATTCCCCTCTTATGTTTATTCATTCTTCATTCTTGAGGATTTAGGATGGTAAAGCCCACTCTGCTTGTGATTGAATGGGGGCTTAGATCCCATGGGGCAGAGGGATGGAAATGTCTTGCTTTCAGTTGTAGAAACTCTCTGTTTTGGGGGGATGGGCATTATCCATCATCATCCTTTTGTTAATTATCCTAGGTAAGTCCAATGCATTGGAGAGTAGATGTTGGCTGCAACTCTGCTGAGATTCGGGTTCAACAGGCATATGAACAGCTGGATGATTAAAGTCTCTGGGACACATATTTAATGGGTATACTGCTAATAACAAGTTAAAATAAAAGGGGCATAAGATCTATGTGTAGGAAAATTAAAAATGAGTCCAACTTTGATACATTGGGGGGATAGATTATCATACATACCAAGGTAAGGCCCACTGACAGAGTTTCAAATTCCTGAGATTATCTGTCCTGCCTATAGTGTCCAGATGTCTCTAGATCCTTCAGGAGCCCCCCTGCTTGAGGCACTGTTTACTGTGGCAGTCAGTGAGATCCTTCTAAGACATGCATAAGAATAACTTCTGGAAGGAACTCCTGTATCACTTTGAAATCTCTTAGCCATAAAAACTCATTTCCATTTAATATTTCCCCCTTTTGGTCAAGGTCTTCTTCTAAATGCATTGCCCATTGGTGCTTGGTGATAATCCCTCAGTGCCAGGGAGGCTCATCTCTGGGAGTCATGTCCCATGCTGGGGAGAAGGTAGTGAGTTTCTATGCTGAGTTTGGCTTAGAGACAGGCCAAATTAGAGAAACAAGGAGACTTTCAGGAAGTAACTTTTAGGCAATACATAATACTAGGCTAAATTTCAATTTTACAAGATCAAGTTTCATAACTATAAGCATCAATATCAAGGGCCTGCCATACTGCTCTGTCCTCCTTTGCTAGCCTGTGTCCATGTACTTTAGGGATTCTTGCCACTCTATTAGAAAATGAGGCAGGACTCCCTAGGATAGGAATTCAATATTTTTTGGGTATTGTGTGTGTCTCCACCCACCAGCACAATACCCCATGACCACGTGAACACATTCATAATCCACAGAGGCAATGCCCCAGGTGTATCCTTCCCCACATATGCTCCACCACTGACACTCTGCACCAGTGACCCACCCTGCCTTAGTTGCCAAAAGAAAACTCCCACAATTGTATTCTCAACCACAGATTCCCACCTCCCCCAAGTTCACTTGTTCCTTCCTCCAGCCTTCCCCCCAGCTCTATGGATACCCCAAGCTACCCCCCAACCATGCTCATATTCTCACTCCAGCATCATTGACCTCATTTAAATCACTTCACTACTATCATTCCCATCCACTGCCAAACCTCCCACATCCACCTTATCATAAATTCTGCCCAGATTGAGAATTGGTTCACCACTCTCTACTCCCCTTCTATTTTCTGGTAACCTATCTTCCAGACTCTACTTCTGTTAGTCTGCTCAATATCCTTAGTTCATATCAGTGAGATCATGCAATATTTGTCCTTTAGTGATTTGCTTACTTCACTCAACATACATCTCTGGAATTCACCCATGTTGTTGCATGTGTCAATACTTCATTTATTCTTACAGCTGAGTAATGTTCCATCATATGTATATACCACATTTTGTTTATCTGTTCATCCATTGATGAACACTTCAGTTGCTTCCAACTTTCAGTAATTGTGAATAATGCCTCAATGAATATTGATGCGCATATATCTGTTCATATTTCTGCTTTCAATTCTTCCAGGTATATTCCTAGTAGTGAGATTGCCATATCATAAGGAAATTCTATACTTAGTTTCCTGAGGAACCACCAAACAGTGCTCGACAGTGGTTGCAGCATTCTACATTCCATTAGCAGTGGATGAGTGTTCCTATTCCTCCAAATCCTCTCCAACACTATTAACTTTCTGTTTTTTTAATAACAGCCAGTCTAATAGGTGTAAGATGATATCTCATTGTAGTTTTGATTTGCATTTCCATAATAGCTGGTGATGTTGAGCATCTTTTCATGTGCTTTTTAGTCATTTGTATTTCCTCTTCAGAAAAGTGTCTATTCAAATCTCTTGCCCATTATTATAAGTGGATTTTTTTGGCTTTTTATTTTTGAGGTGTCCAATTTATTTATATATGCTGGATATTAAGCCCTATTAGATAGTTTCTAAATATTTTCTCCCATTGAGTAGGTTATCTTTTCACTTTCTTGACAAATTCCTTTAAAGAAGAAAAGCTTTTAATTTTAGGTGGTCCCATTCATCTATTTTTTCTTTCCTTTCTTGCACTTTGGGTGTAAAGTTTATGAAACTATTTCCTATTAGAAGATCTGATAGATATTTCCCTACATTTTGGCCGGAGCTTTATGTGCTTGGCTCATATATCAAGCTCTTTGATCCTTTTTGAGTTAATTTTTGTATAGGGCATGAAATGGTGATCCTTTCTCATTCTTTTGGATATGGATATCCAGTTCTTCCAGCACCATTTGTTGAAGAGGCCATTCTGTTCCATTTGAGTGGGCTTGGTGGCCTTGTTGAATATCCATTGACTGTACATGCGAGGCTCTATATCAGAACTCTCAAATTAGTTCCACTGGTCAGTGTATCTTTCCTTGTGCCAATATCATGCAGTTTAGACTCCTGCATCTTTGTAGTATGCTTTAAAGTCAGGTAGCATGATTCCTCAATGTCATTTTTCTTTTACAATATGTTTTTGGCTATTCAGGGCCCCCTGTCCTTCCAAATAAATGTCATAATCAGCTTTTATAGTTCGGTAAAAAAAATGATGTTGTAGTTTTTGTGGGGATAGCTTTTGCTGCATCCCACAGGTTTTGATACATTGTGCTATCATTTTCATTCATTTCAAGGTAGTTACTGATTTCTTTTGCAATTTCCTTCTTGACCAACAGATTGTCTAAGAGTGTGTAGTTTAACTTCCATATTTTTGTGCCTAATCTGCTTCTCTGCTCCTTACTGATTTCCAGCTTCATTCCGTTGTTGTCAGAGAAATTTCTTTGTATAATTTCAATCTTTCTGAATTCATTGAGAGTTTTTTTGTGACCTAGCATGTGGTATATCCTGGAGAATGATCCATGTGTGCTTGAGAAGAATGTATTTCCTGCTGTATTTGAGTGTAATGTTCTCTATATGTCTGTTAGGTCTAGATCCTCTAATGTACTATTCAAGGTCTCTGTTTCTTCATTGATCCTCTGCTGAGATGTTCTGTCTCATGGTGATAATGGTGTATAAAAGTCCACCAGTATAATTGTAGAGGCATCTATTTCTTCACTTATTTTTTCCAATGTTTGCCTCATGTATTTTGAGGCACCCAAGTTATGTGCAAAAATGTTTGTGACTGTTCTTTCTTCTTGATAGATTACCCCTTTCATTAATATATAGTGTCCTTCTTTGTTACTTACAATAGTTTTCCATTTAAAGTCTATTTTGTCTGATATGTATAGCTACTCCCACCCTTTTTTGGTCATTGTTTACATGTAAAATTGTTTTCAAACCATTCACTTTCAGTCTCCTTGCATCACTGGATCTAAGGTGGACTTCTTGTAGCAACCATATAAATGGGTCATATTTCCTTACCCATTCTGCCAATCTGTGTCTCTTGACTGCAGGGTTTAATCTGTTAACAGTCAATGTTATTACTGCAAGGAATTACTTACATTAGCCATATTTTCTTTAGGTTTATGTATGCCATATGTTCTTTTTATCTCTCTTTTTATCTTTTTAGTTGTTCTTACACTCTTCTCTAACTCTCTCTCTCCGGTTTTTATTCCTTTCAACTGGCAGAACTCCCTTTACTATTTCTTGAAGGGCAGGTTTCTTATTGACATACTCTCTTAATTTCTGTTTGTGAATATTTTGAACTCTCCCTCTGTTTTGGTCAGCCACAGGCGTGCCTTTTGAAATATACCAAAGATTGGTCGGTCTTTATAAAGGGTATTTATTTGGGGTAGAAGCTTACAGTTACCAGGCCACAAAGCATAAATTTCTTCCCATACCAGAGTCCATGCCCTGGAGCAAGATGGCTGCCGACGTCTCCAGGGTTCAGGCTTCTGGATTCCTTTGT
>PVKH010020173.1:0-14659 GCA_004027955.1 Chaetophractus vellerosus | reverse complement strand
CGTCTCCACACCAGCCTGCGTCCTCTGGGACACCCCACCCTGGGGGGCGATGGCAGGGAGGCCACCGAGTCCTCTGCTCACTGACCCTGGGGGCAGCCGCCCGGGCGCCAAGGCCAGGCCAGCGTCGCCCACGCGCACCCTCAGCCGGGCGGCACCGCACCGTCGAGCCTGTGAGCAAATGGCCTCTTCCTTTCCTACACAGACCACGACCCTGTCAGCAACAAGCCCTCGCTCTGCCTTTCCTAATGAGGAGAATGCAGAAAGCCCCTGGAGAGCCATCAGAACGAGCCAGGGCCTGGAAACCTAGACATGGCTGAGGCTCAAGGCCTCGTGTGGCTGGGGGAAGGGTAGAGCTGGGGGGCCCTCTGCGGGAACGCATCCGCACAAAGCCCCAAGTTCTGAATGGAGGGTGGCAGGTGTTTTTCAAAAAGCAGCGTTATTGGGTTTACATTAACCTACCGTAAACTGCAGATATATATGTATACATCTCCCTCCACGTGGGTGTTACACAGAGTGTACAATTGCATGTTTTGACATCTATACACAGCTGTGAAACCACCCCAACCACCAAGATCATGAACATTTCCATACCCCCGGTGTCCTCCCTCCCGGCCACCCCTCCCGGCCACCTCGCCCCGTCTCTAGGCAACCGCTCATCTTTTTACCGTCGCTGCAGTTTGCGTCTTAGAGTAGTGATATACACGGAATCCCGCGGTAGGTGCTTGAGCTCTGGCTTCTTCCGCTCAGCATAGCTGTCGTGAGGCTCATCCATGCTGGGTGGGTTGGGAAAGCCCACTCCCTCCCCCCCTCCACTGTGTGGACGTGCCACAATGGGCTCGCCCACTCACCCGCTGGTGGACTTTCGCTTTATTTCCAGTTTGGGGCTCTTACAAATTCAGCCGCTGTGAACACTCACGTCCACGTCTCTCTTTGGACACACACTTTCTTTTCTTTTAGGTAAATGCCTAAGAATGGAACGACAGGGTCACGTGGAGGCTTGCATTTGAGCGTAGTGGGTTTCTTTAATGCTGTTACCATATGTATAATTTGCTTCCCCTTTTAATCACACTCAGGTATATATTTCCGTGCTGTTAATTGCGTTCAGTGTTGCGCTACCCTCACCACCACCCATTACCAAACCTTTCCGTCATTCCAGATAGGGACCCTGTGCATTTGAAGCCTTAGCTTCCCATTCCCTATTCCCACCTCATCCCTGGGAACCCACACTCGAGGTTCTGGCTGAGTTTCGGGCATGGCAGTTTGGATGAAACTTTCACGTGGGTTTCACAGAGTCCAGCCTGTGGCTATTTAACCTACGAGATCAAGGTACACGCACTCACCCCCGGGGAGGTCGCATCAGGCCGCAGCCAGCTCCATCCCATCCTCCCAAAATGTGTGGAGAGGGCTCCGGGGGGGGGAGTTCTCTCCAGATGACCTTTGATTTTGTAAAATGTTCAGGGCACAAGCTTCTGGCAGCATTGAAGCTTCACAAGTGGCTCCCGGGGGAGGGCTTTGTAATCTGTCTCCAGGAAATCCTTTAAAGAGTGGTAGCATGGCATTTAGGATCAGCAGTGAAATCTGCAGCATGAGCTAGAGTAGGGGTCCTCAGTGGGTGGTCGTCACATCAGCATCACCTGGGAACTTGTCCGAAATGCACCTTCTCCCCATTCCAGACCTACTGAGTGAAAACTCCTCCAGCCTGGACTTTTAACCAGCCTGCCAGGTGATTCTGATGCATGGCCTGGAAGACTTTACAAGCCCTTAGATTCCCTTGGAGCCTGAATTCATCCGTCGGAAGTTATGATCCTCTCTGCTGCCTGCGTTATACCCAGAACTGGGGGCCCACCCTTAGAACCCCACAACCCTGGGTTACGGTTACCCGGTAGGACCATGTTACCAAGTGGACAGCAGACAGGCCCCCACAATGATGGTTACTGTTCCTTTTTCCAAAGCACAAAACTATAAACAAAACAAAAAACAGTACACTCCATCACTGGAGCGTTAAAATCCAACCGTCATAATCACCCATCTCAATTCGTGCAGATTTCACCCGGGCAAATTACGGCCTAAAGGAAGCTAAGAAAATAAAAAGACAAAGATTTTTAGGTGATGCACTCCAACACTCTTTACTGCTCTAGAACCCTCACTGCAAATTTACACGTCAGCAGGAAAAGTAATCAAACTTGAATAGGAAGAATTTGAGTAAAAATATTGGATACTTTTTGTTTTAATCTTCAGTTTAAGCACGATTTCCACTCAACATAATTGAAGAGAAGTTCTGATCATTTTCTTGTTGTATCTGCATGCTTAGAATTTAGCCCAGTCTTTAAAAACCCTCTCCAGCTTCTGTCCAAGCAGAACTTTGCCGCTCACTTTGAACTTGCCAGCAAGGAAAGCCTTCTGCGGGTTCATTTTTCCCAAAACCAACTCCATAAAGACAGGCTCTGGGATTGTGAAGACGGTGTCTGCTGGGAGCCTCGCAGACCCCGGGTACATGTCCCCAGAGCCGTTTTTCAGGTCAACAGTCCACTGCAGGATCAACTTCCCATCTTTGGTGATGTCCAGTTGAAAGATGGCATTGACTTTCTTTACCAGCTGGGCCCCCACTTCTTTAATGTGACGGCTAATATCCTCGAATACTGGAGAGCTCTGGAATTCTGACAGCTCGAGAGGAGCTGGCACAGCAGCTTCCCGGGCTGAGCTCAGTTCCCTGAACTGGCCAGCCTGGGGCCCATCCCCCGCCTTGATCTTGGGTTGGTGATCGATTCTCTTCCACATCTTTCTGTGCTGGTCCTCTTGACCTTGCCGTCTGGTTGGTGAGCGACTGTGGCCATATTAATACCCGCAGGCTGGATTGTGACATCAAAGGTAAGGCCCAAGAGGGGGCTGGGGCTGGCACGTGTGCTGCAGTCTCATTGGCCAAACCCATGTTAAAATGTGACCCGGGGCGAGGAGGACTAAGGTAATTGTGAGGCAGAGCCACAGCCCCCAAAACCATTCAGGGCTGTCGGTCCCACTGGCCCAGAAAGGTCTGGATCCCAGGTTGAGGATAGGGGAAAGGGTCCCAAGAGTTTCCTTGGTGACTTGAGTTCTGTTTTGCCAGTGCAGACATCCGGGTAAGTAACCTCAACTGAGTGAGTTGCTGTTCCGACTCCTTTAAAAGTGGACAATCGTGGGGATGTGAATGTGGCTCAAGCCATTGGGTGCCCGCCTAACACATGGGAGGTCCTGGGTTCGGTTCCCCGTGCCTCCTAAAGAAGACAAGCAAGACAGTGAGCTGATGCAATGGGCTAGCACGGCGAGCTGGTGCAACAAGATGACACAATGAGGAAACACAATGAGGAAACACAACAACAGGGAGCAGATGTGGCTCAAGAGATTGGGTGCCTCCCTCCCACATGGGAGGTCCCTGGTTCGGTTCCCCGGTGCCTCCTAAAAAGAAGACGAGACACAGAGCGTACACAATGAGCAGACACAGAGCAGACAGTGAGCGCAAACAATTTGGGAAGGGGGGATAAATAAATCAATCTTTTTTTAAAAAAATGGACAATCCTTACTGCACAGATCCTGGTGCTGGATTTGGCTTTGTCTGGCTGCTGGCAGAGGGGGGAATGCTTTGAGAGAAAATTAGCTGGTTAGAGAAGGAATCAGCACCAAGGCCTGCATCAGAGACTTTCTGGAAGCACAGGGAGAGGAAAAGAGAGAGAAATGCCCCTAAGATCAGCAGAAGATGCTGCTGGTCTCATATGATAATTACACACAATACTATTGCCCTGGACGTGTATAAACACATTTAACTGCCATCACAGCCCTAAAAAGTAGGTACTGTTTTTACCCCCATTTTACAGATGAGGAAACTGAGGCAGGTGCAAGTTAAGCAACTTCCTCTAAGTCACACAGCCGGTAAGTGGTGCAGGCAGGTGTGAAAAGAGGCAGAATGACTAGACCCACTTTTTTTAGCTTTTTATTTTGAAATAATTTCAGACTTACAAAATGGTTTCAAAACCAGTAAAGAGTTCTCGTACACCTTTCACCCAGCTTCCCCAAATGTTATCATCTTCCGTAACCACTGCACAATGATCCAAACCAAGAAATTAACATTAGTACGACAGTATTAACTACTCTGCAGACCCTATTCAAACTTTGCCAATTGCCTCACTAATGTCGATTTCCTGGTCCAGAATCCCGATTCTGGTCCAGCATCCCACATTGCATTTAGTTTTTGTTTCCTTAGCCCCTCGCATCTGGGACAAGTCTTTGACTTGATGCTTTTGAAGACTACGAGGCAGTTATTCTGGAAAAGGTCCCTCGGTTTGGGTCTGTCTGGTGTTTCTCGTGATTAGACGGAGGTGGTGCATCTTTGGAAAGACTACCACATGGGTGCTCTTGTACCCTTCTTGGTGCGTCCCATCGGGCATGTGACATTGCTATGTCCCCTGACTGGTGATGTTGAACTTGACCACTTGGATAAGGTGGTATCTTCCAGATTTCTCTGTCACAAAGTTTCTATTTTCCACTTTAAACTTAATAAGTTTCTTATGGGTAGATGCTTTGAGATTTTGCAGATAGATATCCCCTTTCACATCATACTTTCTTTTGCCCTCTAATTTCTGCATCCATCCGTGGTCTGTACCTGCAATAGTCACTGTGATGTTTGTAAATGGTCACTTTAAATCCCATCATTCACTTTAGATTTAATCATTAGAATTCTGCTGTAAGGAAGAACTGCCCCATGTAACAGTTCAATTATGTATTTATATTAGGGTGGACTTGTAGATATTTATTTTCTGCTGTGGGTCATAATCTATTATTATCATTATTTATTTTCTTGCTCAAAGTTGTCCCAAATTTGGCCGTTGGAAGCTCCTCCAAGTTGACGCCAGTCCCTTCCTACACCATTCTGCCTCTTGTATATAAGTGATGCTACAGCAAACGGGCTTGTTGGTAGCATTGTTCTCTCTGGAAGGAATACAGAAGAATAAAAAAGGCTTTGATATATTTGCAATGATGGATGGGCTAGTGTTTTAATTTCTTGACTCCTTAATCAAATACCATACCATGGGTTGGCTTAACAACGGGAATTTATTGTCTCACAGGTCCAGAGCCTGGGAGGCTTGCTTCCTCCTGGGGTAGGTAAATTCTGGCTGGCCAACAATATTTGGGGGTCCTTGGCTTTTCCATCACATGAAAATGCACATGGCGGTATCTCTCCTTTCTCTTCCATTGACTTCCAGCTTCTTGCTCCTCTCGTGGCTTCTCTTCTGTGCCCAATTTTCTTTATTTATCATGACTCCAGTCAAATTGAATTAAGGTCCACCCTCATTCAGTTTGAGTACACCTTAAGTAAAAACATCTTCAAAGTTCATATTTACAATGGATTCATACCCACAGGACTAGGGTTCGGTACCTGAGCATGCCTTTTGTGGAGGATATGATTCACTCTCCAACAGTCTGCCCTCTGGACCCCCAAAAGACATGTTTTTGCATGTTTGTCCCACATGCAAAATACATTCATTCCATCACAACATCCCCAAAGCCCTAGGTCAGTTCAGTAACAATGCTAAGTACAGAGTCTCATCAAAATCAGTTACGGGTGTGATAAAAATTCTTGTCTATGGACCTGTGAAACCTAGAAAACATTATCTGCTTCATCATACAATGGTAGGACAGGCAAAGGAGAAACATTCCCATTCTGGAAGGGAGAAATCAGAAGGAAAAGAGGGGTCATGGATCCTGAGCAAGTCTGAAACCCAGCAGGGCAAACTCCATTAGATCTCAAGGTCTGAGAGCCATCTGTGCCTCCATTCTTTATTCTCCGGGCCTGATGGAGCGGCAGCCCCACCCTGTCCATGTGCTTGTGAGTGGCCATGCTCTCCCCGAACACTGGGGTGAAGGCCCCGCCCTCTCTGAGCACGGAAATGGTGGCCAGTCTCTCCTCGAATGCTGAGGCACAGCCCCCATCTTCAAGCACTGTGGTGACAGCACTCTCGCTGCACAAAGGGGTGCAGGGCCAAGCACCATGGCAGGTGGCTTGCCCCCTCCACACATACGGGTGGGCCCACTCTCTTGGTCCCAGGAGATCTCTTTGGTCCAGACCTTACCTTCCATGGCTCTGCCCTTGAAGTCATTCTTCCTTCAGTTCTTCCTTTCTCTGTCCCTGTCAGGCGTTGCCTCTGTTCTCACAAATTTTGCAAAAGCCTTGTTGACCTTGTGTGCAGTTCCAGGGAGTCCAAACCATCAGACAATAGAACTCTCCACAGATCCTGCCTGGATAACTGCTTTCCCATCCTCTGAGATGTCTGCCTGGATCCACGTTCACCACACCCTCTTTAGAAAAGGGTTGTTCAATTAAACCCTCATGTGGAGTCCTGTTCTCTGGGGAGTCACTTCCCAGAAGCTCGGGGAGGTCCCTGATAGAGCCACTTCTGGCTGTTTCTCAGAGCACATTGCCTGGATAGGCTGAGAATTTCCAAAACCATCCATTTCTGATTCCTTTGTGCTTAAGAGTTTAATTCTCAGCTTATCCCTTTCCTCTCACATTTTACTATAAGCTGCAAAGAAAAGCCAGGCTGTATCTTCCACACTTAGCTTGGAAATCTCCTCAGCTAAATATCCCAGTTCACCACTTTCTCGTCCTGCCTTCCATCCAAATTCAAAACCCAATTTTGCCAAGTTTTCTGCCACTTTATAACAAGAATTGTCTCCAGTTTCCAATGACAATGCCATCGTTTTTTTCTAAGGCCTCACCAGAAGACCTAACAACATTCTGTTCTTGATGAATTATGTATTCTCTAAGGCCATGTAATCTTTCTTTACAGTACTCACTCGTTTTTGAGCCCTCATAATTCTTCCAGCCTTTATCCATTACCTAATTCCAAAGCTGTTCCCACATTTTTAGGTATTTGCAATAGCAGCACCCCATATTCCATTACCAAAAACTGTTTTAGTTTCTCAACTGCTAAAACAAATCCTATACAATGGCTGGCTTAACAACAGGGATTTATTGGCGCCTGGTTTCAGAGACCAGAAGTCTTGCTTCCTCCCGGGATAGGCATCTGGGGTCTCTTGGCTTTTCTGTCACATGGCAATGCACATGGTGGTACCTTCTCCTTTCTCTTCTGGGTGCTGTTGACTTTCAGCTCCTTGCTTCTCCTGTGGCTTCGCTTTTGTGTCTAATTTCCCTGCTTAAAAGGGCTTCTGCCATACTGGATTAAAGCCCACCCTCATTCGGTTTGGGCACACTTTAAAGGTCCTATTTACAAACGGATTCACACTCACAGGACCAGAGTTTGGGACCTGAGCATGCCTTTTGTGGGAGCTTTCATTCAATCCCCAACAGCTGGTATTATCAACATGGGGCAATTAAACATAATCCAGTGGCCTCCTAAGACCGAGTGCTGACCATGAGGCCACCAGGTATGAACAATAACTGCATAGAGAACTGAAAATGAAGAGGCAGGCAACTCCCCAGCATGTCTGCCATGAACAACCAACAGAGGAGAACTGAACCCCCACCACCACCCTTACCTACTTTTCCTTGCGGGTGGGGTTGGCCCTTCTGAATTAGACTACTCCCCACCTGGGCCTATCTCCTTCCTGACTCAGTGTCAGAGGAAACACAGTTCTTCCACCCATACATAAGAAATCCAAAACCTGGCAGGACTGAAGGGAGGATTTTATCAATGTCATTGCTAGAATGGCCAGCACATAGTGAAAATAAACAGTAGACCAACCTTAGTTGGTTTTATTATTTTAATTCTGAACAGATAACACTCCCTTTATTGTGGAGGACTGATCCCCATCTCCTAACTGATAAACAACTGGCCCCAGAAAACACCCCGCCCCCAAACCCTCACATATATGCCCAGTTGATTTTCTACAAGGGTGACAAGTCTACTAAAGGGGGAATAAATAGTCTTTTCCACAAATGGTGCTGGGAAAACTGGATAGCCACATGTAAAAGAATGAAGTTGGACCCTTACCTCACACCATACACAAAAATTAACTCAAAATGGATCAAGGACCTAAATATAAGACCTAGGCTCATAACATTCTTAGAGGAAAACATTGAAAGAAATTTTCAGGACTTTGTACTTGGCAGTGGATTCTTAGATATGACACCAAAAACACAAGTAACAAAAGAAAGAAATTAGGTAAATTGTACTTCATTAAAATTTAAAACTTTTGTACATCAAAGGACATTATCAAGAAAATGAGAAGACAACTTACAGAATGCAAGAAAATAGTTGCAAATAATATCTGATAAGGACTTACTCTCCAGAATATATCTTAAAAAAACTCCTACAACTCAATAAAAAGAAGATAAACATGTCAATTAAAATATGGTCAAACAATCTAATTTAAAAATGGGAAAACAGACATCTTTCCAAAGAAGATATACAAATGGCCAATAAGCACATGAAAAGATGCTCAATGCTCAACATTATTAGTCATTAGGGAAATGAAAATCAAAACCACCTTACACCCACTAAGATGGCTATAATAAAAAAATAGAAAATAAATATTGGTGAGGATGTGGAGAAATTGGAACCCTCATACATTGCTAATGGGAATGTAAAATGATGAAGGTGAAGTTTAGCAGTTCCTCAAAAAGTTGAACATAAAATTAGCAAGTAATCCAGCAATTCCACTCCTAGGTGTATATACCAAAGAACTGAATTTATATGTCTGCACAAAAATGTGTGCATGAGTTTTCGTGGCAGTATTCGTCATAATAACCACAAAAGTGGAAACAACTCAAATGTCCACCAGCTGATGGATAAGCAAAATGTGATATATCCATTAAATGGAATATTGTTTAGTCATAAAATGAAATGAAGTACTAGTACATGCTATAGCACTGAGGAACCTTGAAAACATTATGCTAAGTGGAGGAAGCTGGCCACAAATGGCCACGTATTTTATGGTCCCATTTATATGAAATGTACAAAGCAAGCAAATCCATAGAGACAAAAAGTAGATTCATGGAGGGAGACCAGAGTCTGAGAGGAGAAGGGAAGGAGGAATGACTGCTGATATCAAGTTTCTCTTTGGGGTGAAGAAAATGTTCTGAAATGAGATAGTGATGATGGTTGCAATACTTTGTGAAGATACTAAAAACCATTGCTACACATACTTTAAATTAGTGAAATTTATGTTATGCAGACTATATCTAAATTAAGGGGGAAAAAACACTCTGCGCATGTCATTCTGATCAAAGTCCATCATTCTCTCTCAGGGCAAGTTCATAGGCCTTAGCTCAAAATGCAAAGTTTCTAAAGGATTCTTATGTCTCCAGACTTTTGTCTCATTATATCCCTCAGGAGCCCTTCACTCCAGAAGGCTAGAGAAAGGCCAAGCATCCCTTCAGGGAAGATTACTTTGGGGGGAAACGCCTCCTTGAGGACAGCAGAATGGAGAAAGGCTTCCCTTCTAGCAAGTCCTAGCTCAAGCCGGGCAGGGGGGATGAGGGCAGGGGAACCTTGCCCAGTTGAGCACAGGCATTTCCTGACCTTGCCCAACATTCCCTTTTTGTGCTTCATCTTTACTTCCCAACACCCCCCCACACACACACACACACTCAGGTTTTTTGGGGATTTTACAGTCAATTTGGGCAATGCGCATGGGATTCAATCAGCTGCCCTGGCAGAATGGTACTCCCTCTGTCGGTACATTAAATAAGTGACATGGACAGTTTTCTGACCTATAATCTAAAAGAATATTTAACATTGTAGGTGTCAAAACAGGCTAGCTTTGGTTTTATAAAATAGCCCAGAAAACAATAGCTCATTCTTCTCACAGTGATTTGGAGTGAGGGACTGTCATAATCAACCCGTCATCAGGAACTAGAAGTTGGAGAGAAAAGGTTGTGTGAATATGAAAGTTGAAAACGAGCACTGGGACCAGCGCTATCCAATCATGGAAAATGGCCGGTACCTGTGCTGTCCAAAGTGGTAACAACTGGCCACATGGGGCTACAAGAACTTGACATATGGCTCCTGTGACTGAGGAACAGAATTTTAAATTTTATTTAATCACAATTAACTTAAATTTAAATAGCAGCACATGATTTCCCAGAGGCATCCTTAGCAAACACCCTGACATGGTCCTACTAACCATAAGGAAGTTACATGGCATCTGGCGGATGCTGCTGCACAGTCTCCAATCATGGAATCACACCAAATACATATAAAAGTTCATTCCCAAAACTCATTCCAATAACTCACTTGAAACTATTATACATGTGGAACAAATTGCTGCTCCCATGAGTGGGATCTGGCCCATGTGAGGCACCGCCATTTTTGGACAGAGCATATACATATATATTTGAAATAGTGCTGTTATATTTAACTTTGAATAGGACATATGCATGCTCAAGTCGGTGATTACTGGGTAACTTCTGAGTTAAATTGTATATGGTATGATAGCCTATAACTTCTTCTTACAGCCCATCTCAAATTGTCCTTGATGGGTAAAGGATATATTAGTTCTCAATTGCCACAATAATATGGCATAATAAACCACCCCCAAAATCAATGGCTTAAAACAATAGGCATGTATTTAGTTTCAGTCAATGGGTCAAGGATTTAGGCTGGGTTCAGCTGCGTGATTCTTCTGCTCTCCTCTGGACTCATTCCCATGCCAAGAAGTTGCCTGGCTATCAGTTGTGACAACAGTTCCTGGGCCATGTGATTCATTCTCCTGCAGCCTAGCCTGGGCACATACATTGTCATGGTAGAGGCATGACAATAATCCCAACTATGTGAGTGCTGTCCAAGTCTCTGCTTGTACCTATAGGTCAATTGGGGCAATTCCAGAGTCAGAGTGGGAAGACACCACCAGGCTATGTGGCAAAGTGTCAATCTACCACACTCACAGGAGGATGATGTCAAGTCCTAGAAAATTTCTTTCTGGAAAAATCCCTGAACTATGCCAAACTCATATACAAACATATTCTTAAAATCTTAACTTACTTGAGACTGTTAAACACATAGACCAGAGATTGGCTCCCACTGACCTCCCTTCACAAAAGGCATCATTGGGGCATCTGGCCTAAGTGAGGGAACTCCTGTTTTAAGACAAAGCCCAAAGGCACACGTGTATCTAAAGCAGAACAGTTATATTTATCTTTAAACATATCATAGGCATGCCCAAGTGGTAACTTTTATATTCGGTAAAATGTATAAAGTATGTTTGCCCATAAATTAATGAAACTGATTTTGAACAAACAAAATAAAATTGACACATATACACACAGATAAATTTCCTAAGATAAGCGATGTAGTTTTCCAATGTGGACATTACACAAATCATTTTTTAGAACCCCACTTTTATAACTGCTGTCAGAAAATGAAAGCACATTCTTTACTGCACCCTAACATTCAGGATATGTTCAGCTGCAAGCACCATAAAGGGTCACAATTTCAAACGGTTCAACAGTAAAGGGAATTATTATCTCACATAAAACAAGTGCTGGAGTGTGATCAGCCACCCAGTTTTCCTATGACTGAGGTCCTTCCCAGAATAATGGAAGCTTCAATGCTAAGACTAGGGAAGTCCCAGGCAGTCAGGGTTCGAATGGTCATTCCAGAGTTGGGTGCTTCAGCAGTTCAGGGAGGCTTCGAGGACCCAAGATCCTTCCATCATCCTACTCTGGGTCCTCGGCATGCTCTCCTAAGGCTAGCTCCCCGCACAACTGAAAGATGGCAGCAATGTTTTGGAGCAACAAAACGTGGTACCAAAAATAAATAAACAAAGCTATTTTCTACCATACTTCTCTCTTTATCCAGAGGGTATATTTCCCAGAAGCCCATCAGTGATCTCCCTGAGCCCTTCCGCTATCTCATTGGCTAAAACTGGGTCTCCTGCCCCTTCCCAGGATTGGCTTACCTTCAGCAAGAGTCACCCCCTGAGGCTAAGTTCAACCAGCTTTCCTGAACCTCAGGGCTCTGTGGAAGAGTATGGACCCTGGAACCAAATCCAAGTGTCCCGGAGGAAAAGGGAGGAGCCGACAGTGAATGCTGTGCACCCTCTGTGGTAGGAAATGTCAGTCACCGAGCTTATCCATTTGGGATTCAATCAGAGAATCCAGAAGCGTAAGAATGAAATAGAACAAGGGGTTTGTTATAGGGACTTGATTGTACACATTTGTGGGAGCTGCTCAGTCATGTACAGCTGCTGCTCCTGTGTCTGGTGCTGGGCCTGAGGTCAGCAGGTCAGGCAGCCCGGCCCAGAATCCCAAGAAGCTGCGGGAGATCCCCGAAGCGGAAGTTGCTGCAGGCCCAGTTGCTGCCCCCGAGCTGTCCCCGTTGGGCCCAGGAGCTAAGCAATGCTGAAGGGAAGTTGGGCCAGCCGCTGAGCCAGGCTGACAAGGCGAGCTAGCAGACTGGGGTCAATTCCATGAGCTGCAACGGAGCCTGATATCCTAGGCCAAGTTTTCCAGTCTAAGACCACAGCGCTGCTTCACTTCCGCCTTTCAAAGCCCACAAGGTCACGTGGCGCAGGCTAACCCCGGAAGTCTGCAGGGAAGGGAATTCTGGGAAACGTAGTTCCAGCTTAGGTACGTTGCTACTACAAAGCCACATACCACACTGAGCATAGTTTTAATTTTTAGAAACTACCTAGTTAACTTAAGCTAAGTCTAAATAATAAAGTGATTGAATAGGCTGAGCACTGGTACTTAGTGATTCTAGAGGAAAATGTCCCTTTACTTATTTTCTCTCATTTTTCCTAATTCACTGTTAATAGCCCCCGATTACACAGACAACCAGAGCAGAGAAAAATAAAAACAAATTGCCACGTCTCTCAATCACTCCTACTAACCCAGAGTTTGGACACACTGTTGTGAGGCCTGCTGAAGACAAACTGTTCACAACCCCTTGGGAGAAAGTCAGGTGTAATTAATCCTAAGAACTTGGTTAGCCCCTACATCTTACTGAACTCAGAAAATCCAAACACTCTGCCTGGGAGACAAATCTTGATAAGTTCCCTCAGTAATTTTGAAAGAGTTATCAACCCTAAACAAGGGGAAAGGAGAGGAGAGACGAAAACTGAAGGACAAGATTTCTGATAGATAAGTAGGAAAAATGCTGTTTCAAAAAGATATTTGCTTCATTTAAAAGTGGTTACCATATCTGAAAATACATCACAGAAGTCCCAAATTTTAAGGTAAAGTGTAGTCTGCAAAGATCTTGTCTAAGCATTCATTTAAAAATACAACCCTTACTGATAAATAAAACAACATGGATGAATCTCAAATATATTATGCTGAGTGGAAGAAGTTGGGCACAAAAGACTATATAGTATATGATTCCAATTATATGAAGTTCTGAAATAGAAGAACTAATCTATTGTGGAAAAAAATCAGAATAGTGTTTTCTGTGGAGTACAGGGTTGTATAGAAGGATGAATAGATGGACAGACATGTAATAAACCAACTGCAGCAAAATGTGAATTGTAGACTCTAAGTGGTACATAGGTGGGTGTCCGTGGTTTAGCCAGGATTGAGTTGTAGATAGATGCCAACATACTTATGGGGGAAGAGGTGGGGGAAGAAGGCGCTGGAAAAGGACATAAAAGTTACTGTCAATATAGAGGCAGATGTTCACTGGCAGGCCAGAGAAAACACGTAGTATAGTTCACTCTATTCTGTTTAAAAGATACAAAATGGGGAGTGGATGTGGCTCAAGCAGTTGAGCGCCCCCTTCCCACATGGAAGGTCCTGAGTTCGGTTCCCAGTGCCTCCTAAAGAAGACAAACAAACAAGGAGCAGACATTGAGCAAAAACAACAAGCAAGACAATGAACAGACAAGGAGCAAAAACAAGCAAGGAGTGGATGTGAGTGCCCACCTCCCACATGGGAAGTCCCGGGTTCCCAGGTTTGGTTCCCAGTGCCTCCTAAAGAAAAAAACAGACAACAAGCAGACAATGAATGCAAAAAACAATTAGCAGACTAGGGAACCATCTGGGGGAGGGGAAAGGGGAACTGTTCTAAAATAAAAAGTGTTAAAAAAAAGATATGAAATACAATCACCCCCATTGGATTCAGTTCCTCTCACAGTTACTAGGTGCTTGCTAGGTGACTACCCTGAGCTGAGCACTTTTACAAGTATTGTCCATGGCACATTAAGAAACTTCCTCTGCCTATTCTCCTTTCAAGGGCCCTCTACAGTCAGGTATAACACAATGTGCCACATAACAAGCCACCACAACTCATTGGCTTATAACAATAAGCAATGATTTCTTGCTTGTTTGTTTTTGCAGAGTGGCTGGGGATTGGCTGATCTTGGCTGGTGCCGCTGGGCCGAGCTCCAGGAGTCTCTCTTCATCCTTGGCCTAGCAAGTGCCCAAGGCATGTGCGTCTCATGACAATGACAGAAGCACAAGAAGGCAAGACCCACGCCCAAACACACACACAAGTATACTTCAAGACCACTCATATCATCTCTGCTAAAATTCCATTAGCCAAAGCAAGTAATACAACTAATCCAAATAATCACAGGCCCCCATTTACTCAGACCTGTCAATGGAGAGTTCATCTCCAGCTCTTTATTTCTCACTGCAAGAGATTCTGGGGCTTGCTTTGGTCCTAGGTTCTACTGATGTGAAACACCCCTCCCAGAACCTCTGTCTGCTTGGAAGGTCTCTCTGTGTGGTCAC